>JAYXIM010026956.1:0-54469 GCA_037575425.1 Anastrepha fraterculus
TAGAAATAGTGGGGCTTTAGGTTCCTTTAAGCAATTATTTGTAACCAATTTCTGTGGTTTTTTGTGTCAAAACTTCAAACAGATCAGAGGAAAACTGAAGGAGTTATAGAACTTTGACTGAAAGTTGTTTTTTGTCGTCTCTCTTGAGATTTTCATGAGGAAAAAAATGAAAAAATGCATCAACATTCTTCAAATAACCACCCACCTTACTTTGAAATTGTTTTCTTTTTACGTCCGATTTTTATCGGTGACGACTAGCAGAAATAAAAATTGTGAAAACTTGTGTGTGGCGAAACTATGATTAGTTGCGTGTTTGTGACACACATTATTAACCGCAATGTTATCATATATTTTCCTCTGGAATGGTCAAAAATGGACTAAGTGCCAAACATCATATACAAGATGCAATGTGGAAGCACTCCCGTGATGGAGGGAAAAATTCAAGAGAAAAGGAGGGATAGTTTAAGCGGAATCATCACACACGTCGTAAGCACGGTTACTATATAGACCGAAGGCATTTTTAACCCAAACTTACCGCCAAAAAACAAAAAAAAAAAACAAGTACGAGCTTGGAAATTTAATGGCGAGGAGTCTAAAGAACTTTCTGAGTCCTCCGTATATTGTACTGTGACCAAAGGGTTTTCGAAATAGCGCATTTAGAAATGGAGCTGCATCTTTCTGCGATTTCCTGTGAAATAATTTGTGCAGTTGCCCTTTAACAACTGTCAGGGGGATGCCGATGGCCGGGTAAGAGGTATTAAAGTATCTATTAATCAATAATATATTTTCCTTCATTATTTATTATGTCTTCCCGACGTATAGGCAAATTTTTAATTCCCTGCTCAAAAAATTGTTTGTCCTTGGAGCCAAAATATGCTTCAACATCCCTTTTTATAGCTTCTTTTGAGGAGTAGTTCTTCTTACTCATATGGGATAGAAGTCCACGGAAAAAGTGATAATCACAAGGTGCAATATCCGGAGAGTTTGGTGGATGCGGTATTAGCTCCCATCTGAGTTCATTCAGCTTGCCTAATATTTGCCTTGCGGTATTAGGTCTTGCGTTGTCGTGGTGAAACAAAACTTTGCGTCTATTCACTAAAGACGGTCGATTTTTGTTAAGTGCCTCATTCAAGTTTGATAGCTGATGGCTGATGGGAATAATAATCAGCAGTTATCGTCTGGGTTGGTTCCAGAAGTTCATAATAAGCAATACCGGTCATATCCCACCAAATAGACAGGAGAATCTTCTTGGGGTTAAGGCCAACTCTAGGGGTCGGTTCTGGTGTTTCATATTTATCTAACCATTGGCGTTTGCGAACAGGATTATGGTAAAGAACCCATTTTTCATCACCAGTAAGGAAAGGGGTCAAAAAACTTTCATTTTCAAGCCGTTGCAGCAGCTGAGAACACACATTGACTCTCTGCTGAAAGTTGGCGACGGAAAGTATATGCGGAACCTATTTTCCCAGCTTTGAAACCTTTTCCAACTGAACCAGGTGCCTATGAACTGTTCCATGCGCTGGATTTAACCTCGGAGCTATCATATCGACTGTCAAATTTGGCTCAGCTTCCACGAGTTCGGGACAGGCGTCGGAGTTAAAGACTTCAGGACGACCAGCGCGCGGGGCATCCTCCACGTGGCAGTTACCACTTCGTAATTTTGAAAACCACTTTCGCACAGTCCTTACACTCACGGTATCCTCTCCGTGAACAGTGTTTATTTCTGCATCAGCAGGTCTTGCCTTTTTACCACTTTTATAAAAAAAATACAAAATATGCCTCTTATACGCAGATTCGAAGATTCCATTTTAGTTTTTAACAACACGCTCTTCTATCCGTCATTAAAATTACTTGTTAAATGCACAATATATCAAAGAAAATGTGAATAGTTCCGTTAATTCCGCGAATAATTTTTCATATGCAAAAATCGTACAAAACTGAAATTATGGGTAAAATACGCACGAACTTATGGACTGACCTAATATATTCCTATGTCCTGGAACCCAGATCAGAGAAATGTTACCTGCACCCTCAAGAGATTTTATCTGCTCCTTACGGGAGATTACTTGTTATTATACATATATTAGGTTAGGTTAGGTTGAAGCGGTTGTCCTGTGGGACACACTCAGGCTCATAGCCCATTGTGGTGCCGCGTGGGGAGCTTGTCCCTATCTCTCCTAAAACCAGTGTGTGTTTTTCAAAAGTTTTAAAATATCTCTGATTTCTATAGTACTGAGGTCTTCTAGCTCATTAAGAAATTGTCTGCCCAGAATAGTAAACCTGCGTCTGGATAGAGCAGGGCAGTGGCACAGTAGGTGCGAGATTGTCTCTTCCTCGTCCTCATCTAGACAACTTCTACAGAAGTCATGTGTTTGCACACCCATCCTTTGGGCGTGTCTGCCCATTAGGCAGTGCCCCGTTATGACTGAGATCAATGTGCTAAGACTGTGTTTATTTTGGCCTAGCAGAGATTCTGTGCGTTTAGCATTTAGAGTCGGCCAAAGTTGGCGGGCGATTTTGCAGGTTGCTTCCATATATTAGATATATCCAAAATGCTAATATCTAAATACAAAAAAAGGCTAAGCTGGCAGGATTTACGACTCTTGAAGTTGTTTCAATATACAACTTCTCTTACAACTTAGTTCCAAAATCAAAAGTTTTACTCAAAGTACCTCCACTAGAATCTGGAGATATTTATGAGCTTTAAACAAACGACCTATCTGACTTTAGCAGGTTTTGACATATACCAACAAATTCGAAGCTTTCACAAAAAAGTTTTTTTTTATTTACTTCTTTTCAAGTTACAGCTACCATATGAATAGGTCATTTTTTTAAATTTTGCATAGAACATAGCCCCAGCTTTTTATTGCTTGACTGGTGTAAAATACTAAGTTGAGTTAAGTAGTTTTGTCAAACTTCCACCGATAAGTATGTGTGTACGAGTATGCCCCTACCCACCTTAAAATTGCATTACCGTGGCAGTTTAAGCTAAATTTTATATACCTATCAATTTATATTCGTTAAGTTGTGTTAAGCAGAGAAGCTTAGCAAAAAAAGTTTGGCTGAAATTTACACTTCAACTGTTCTGCAAACTTCCTTGAAAAACTAACCTCAACGAGGTTCAAGAACAGCAACAACAACAACAGCATATGCTGGTATTTAGGAGCATATGATAGTCGAACGGCATGCAACTGGCTGCTTCACTGATCCAGCAGTAAAAACGAGCTTGGTAGAGCGCCTGCTAGTATGCAAAAGATATATATTTGCAGATCTGTAAGTAAATAAACACTCACACACATATGTAGATGTATGTGTACCAGTGAAACCACTGCAAGAGGCTGCAGAGGCGGCTACACGATGCCTTGTAAACAAAACCACATTACAGCTAGTAAAACAAGGAGTACAAGTGCAAAGTGTATATTTACGCCAGCAAGAAGGAGGCAAACCAAAAAATGGGCTGGCGAACAAGCAAAAGAATATCACACAACTAAATATAAAAGTCGACACACATTACTACATTTATGTACATATACGTGTGTGTGTATGTTTGTATGTGCAAACGAAGCGATGAGTCGAGTCAGCTTACCTGTTTATCTAGTTGCATGCCTCATATCCTGCTCTAGTGACTACTCGCCCGACTGCCATCACACTTGACTGGCTCGTCTGTCAGAAATTATGTTAGTTAGTTTATTAGCCTCCGGATGACATTCAGGTTTTTTGGCGACTGCCAGCTGAGCGCTATTATGGGAGCAAGAGACAGCGTCATCGCAACTATGCACCAGAAGGCCATGCGAAGTCAATAGTGGCAAGAATAGAAAAATGAAACATCATTCCATTACATTACGTCACGCTAGAAAGGTGTTCATGTACGAATGAGCGGAAGGAGATGAGTCGACTGTTTATACTTTTAAGCGGAAATTTGGCGTGAATCTTATGAAAATTAAATGTTTACAATGACAAGCGAAATGCGTTAAACTAGACAAATAGTTAATGCCCTAATGCAATGTAGCAAAATTAATGCAGTTTAAGTAAACAGTCATGCGATTTAAAGGAGTGAAAATAAATTAGAAAATCAAATATATAAAATGTGGAGATTTTTAAAGCCCATCTTAACATGTTTCAGGCTGCCAATCAGCCAAGCAAAATGGGCTCTACTAACTAGCTTTCTTTATAAAGATAAAAATAGGATGAAAAATGCAGTAAAATTTTTTATGTGGTGACACATTGCTCTCACAAGGATAATGATCGCAGGTAAAAGGATTTTTTTAATGTAAAATTCCTTTTTTTTATTAACACGTTCGCGGACACTAAAAATTTCAGGGAGCTGCAAAAGTGGACAGGCAATTATTTTTGAAACTAGTTGTAATATCCAAAATCTGATTATACTTATGTAATAAGAGTAGCCAGAGCATCGTATTTTAACTGTTATATGAAAATACTTAATGAATCAAGTGGTCATTACTTTGAAATGTATATTAATTACAAAAACTTAAAGTTACATGAAATTAAATGAACAAAACTTGGCTTTAAAATTTGAATGCTGTAGCATCCACGTCATTTTGCATCACTACAAAAATGAATGCTATACATTTACGTCCGCGAACGTGTTAAAAAAATTCAAATTCAAATCGATAGCGCTCGCCATTCACCGAACTGCAGCTCCTTTCCCTTTTTGAAAGAAATAAGAACCGATTATGCTTCCGATTTATTTTTTTCAACGTTTTATTTTTTCAATGATTTATTTTTTTCAACGTAAATTTCCACTAATTTGAAGCGTTGCTCTGCCGTTAAACGATTCATGGTGACTTATCAAACCTTATATATATATATATAATTGACGCGTACACCCTTTTTGGGTGTTTGGCCGAGCTCCTCCTCCTATTTGGTATGTGCGTCTTGGTGTTGTTCCACAAATGGAGGGACCTACAGTTTCAAGCTGACTGCGAACGGTAGATATTTTTATGAGGAGCTTTTCCATGGCAGAAACACACGCGGAGGTTTGCCATTGCCTGCCGAGGAGCGACGGCTGTTAGAAAAATGGTTTTCTTAATTTTGGTGTTTCACCGGGATTCGAACCTATGTTCTCTCTGTGAATTCCGAATGGTAGTATCGCACCAACCCATTCGGCTACGGCGGCCAAACCTTACTAAACAGAAATATAAACACAGTTCGCCATTCTTAGCTGTCAAACCATAGCTATCTATACTGATAGTTCTCATTCAACTAAAAACACAACCAGCGGGTGCACAAAAGTATGTTCAGTGATAGGTAGTGGGTTCAACAGAAAGAAAAACTGCTTTGATTTTGACGTGATAACGTCTTATAATTCGATTTAGCCGGCTGCACGCACGAAAAAATGTGTCGTTACCTTGCTCATTTGTCGTTACCTTGAAAGCGCGGAACGAACAAAGCAAACGAACGGCAACGTTTGACATCTTGCTCTCTCCTATTTAAGTGAGCGTATATATTATATGTATGTATATGCGCATATGCACATATATAAATTCACGTATTTGTATTTGCATATGCCTTGTTATTGATTATTATTAATTTGATTTACTTGAAGAATTTTAAATAAAACCAAGTTCGTTAATAATAACTGTTGTTTTAATGTTATTATTATTAATTTTTTTATTATATATGAAGGAAAAAATGTATGGTAATATTTACCACATACCTTATAAGATATGTTGTATACTAATATATGTATATAAACATGCATATACATATACAATTTCGCGCAATTTTCAAAAAGAACAAATCTATATGTAAAGATGCATACAAGTCATATGGGCATATCAAATATACGAATCTATTCCGTACGCAAGCAAATGTAAGCTAATGTGCTTGAACTGCAAGCGAGAGCGCGGAACGAACGACAAAGAGCACAATCGGCCCGCGCGTTCGGCAACGTTCGACATCTGGCTCTGTCCTACTTGAGTGAGCATATATATGTATGTATATGTATGTATATGCGCATATGTAGGTATATAAATTCACATACTTGTATTTGCATATGCCTTCTTCCTGTGTGCATGGTAATGAACCATTTCTCTGTTGAGAATAGGACGATGATAGAAAAAGTAGGAAATGAAAGGGAGTGTTTCGAGTGTAAAGTGTCTTGAAAAAGGCAAATCGATGATGGTGCCTCTTAGTGTCGTTGACTTATTAACGTCTCATGCACAATCGAAATTGAAGATATCTTTCATGAATTTGATAAATGTTTCGTCATTTTTCACGTTTGTGTAAATGTAACTTGACCTATTCCATTACAATTCCATTTACCTCCTCCTCTATATCCATACAAAATATCTATCAAACAAATAAAATTAAAATTTTGTTTTGAAAATTGCAACCATTCCATCAATATTTTCTTATGACGTTGTCACGTTTTCTTATTTCATATTTGATTTTTATTCGACGTGAAATTTAACGCAATTTTTTTATTTTTTTCATTGAACAACTTTTTCATCAATTTTTCACAAAGCCATGGTGCTAATAGGCCTCTCACAACGCAACGGACCTATTGGGATAGGCCTATTACTGTGAGAAGCTATGCATTACAGTTGCGTTGAATGTCACTATTCGATCACTGCTTGCACTCCGTGAAATAATTACTACTACGCACTCACATCGTAAATTCACTCATTCGGCCTGTATATTAACATGCACTTACATTATAACTACACACATCCACATACAAATACTCTAACGCTATGTGCTCTTTCTTATGCGCAATTGGTCTCGCTACCTATAAAACAATAAGACAAGCGGAATACATTTTTTTTCTTTTGCTGACATCAGCATTTTTACTTAGCGAAATATTAACATAGCATCGTCATTAGACCTACGCATTAGGCATTTCTTTGATATTTGCACAACGCCGCTACCTTCGCTTCGTATTGCTGGCAAGGAGAGGGATTTTTTCACAATTGTGGAAGACGCCTAAAACCATCATATTGCAAGTTCGGCAGATAAGTAGTAACAACTAAGCTAATTGCTTTATTTGTATGCCATCAGTGAAATTTTTCAGTCTTTGCTCAAATGCCTATCAGCCAACGATTTGGTGCCTTTGTTGTTATTCTGTAATCTAATCCTAATCGTGGTTTTGCTTCCTAAAGATCCAGTAGTCTGATAAGCAGTTAAAATCTGTTTATTGCAGGTCTCCTAAACCCACTTGGCTGCTTTATTTTACAATTTTGTGACAGTAGTGTGAAAATTTTGATCTTATCACGCATCGATTATATTTTTAAAACTTTATACTTTTCACTTAACATAGCAAAACCATTAAAATACTTCAGCAAGTTAGGTAAGTATTTAGATAAATTAAATTTAAAGTGAATTATTCAATTTAATTTATTCAAAGATATCAGATATTACAATAACATGCTTGGATTTTATTTACATAAAGACATTTTTTAGCAAATATAGGCCTATCGGAAAGCTATCTTGGACTGCAGAAAACTATGTAAACTAAATATAAAGTAGTAAGAATACGAAAAAATAGCCAATTAATAAAAATTAATTTGTGAATTATTAGTTAGTTGGTTGGTTTTTGTAGTATTTTGAGCTATTTTTGTATAAAATTAATTGAAATTGGAAACTAAATAAATAAATAGTCAAAACTTATCCATATCTGGTGTTCACTTTCCTTTGACGCTGACAGCATGCACGTACATATATTTAGCTCAGTTTTGTCAAAGGTGAATTTTTATCTTTTTTTAATTTAATTTCTACAACAAGTTATTTTCTTGTAGAGCAATAGTGGCAGTGTGCCCCGGAAGTAGCCTCTAAAAGAAATCGAGTTGGAATTTTTTTATCTAAATTGGATGATGATAGGGTCCGGGACTTTTTAATAGATGGTGTACACTTTCTTGTTGACTGTATATGCAAAACAGGAATGCGAACTATATACTGGGATATATTTTATCCAATCCGTTTTTTAGATCTGCATAAATTCGGTGTGCATCAACTACTGAGGATTTACTGCATGTTAAGATTAGAGACCTTGATTTATTTTAAAAAAATATATAAATTATGGAGGAGCATACCTTCATACCCTTCATTTTCTTTGTTAGTTTTATTTAAGGGAACAGATACCTGTAAAATTTTCAAGATATTTTTTTTTGTCATTTTAGAACGTAAATTTAAGTTTTTCTTTTATTATAAGTTATTGACCGATCTCCCTGGAATTTCCCAAACATCTTTTTTATGATATTACTTTCTATGTGAATTTAAGTCTTCGAAAATTTTTTGAAAAAATAACTTTTTTCGAAGCAAAAGTAGTAGGAAAATTTTCCCCTAAATTCATTTTTTTTGTTTGAAGCATTTTATTCCGCGAACTTTTTTTCCATTTTTTTTAATTCATATAGAAATTATGACATTAATAAACAAAAAAATTTTGGTTTTTTGTGTTTAGGTCACTAACGCCGATGCTGCCATGCCCACCGATTGGGAAGCCCCGCTGCGTCCTTCCTGGAAGAATTGAGTGTACATCCGCCATTTTAAATGATTAAAATAAAAAAGGTTTTTATATTTTCTTAATGTATAAATAAACTGTAAGCCAATTTTGAAAAAATGTATTGCCTTCTTCATTTTAAATAATTTTAATGAAAATCAGGGAAAATATACCCGTTTACAGGTATCTGTCTCGTTATTTTAATGGTGTTATTTTTGGTTTCAGAGGTTTGAAAAAAACAATTGGAGGGACCCACTTTTGCCTCCTTCAAACGGGATGAGCTTTTTTAGAAGGGACGTACGCTATTATAAAATATAGTTTCTTCATGCCTACTGCAGGTTTCGAACACAAGCACTACCAATTTGTACCACACCCAAACTCAATCGGCTACAGCGGCCGCCTATGCATAAAAGGATAATATTAATATTAACAAGATATATTTCTGAAAAATTTATTTGCATATTATTTGCATTAATATCAAATTTGCATATATAAATTTAGTATTTTCATCAGATCTGATTTTTTTTGAAGTGAAACTTCTTAAGCGTCGATGGACGAGCGAGAATGAAGAGTAAAATTTCAAGGCCATGCAACGTTTTGGGCATTTTCGTTACGCGAGAGAGAAAAAAGATATAACATAGGGGAAAAGGAGAGAAAGAGATATACCTTATATATATCTTAGATACACTTTAGGCTATTTTCTCTTTTTTTCTAATTTCTAGTGAGAAATAACACTGCCTACTTTTTGGCGCTTGATTGTAGGAAATATATTTTTGGTGCCTACTTTTTGGCGTTATATTTCCTTGGTGCCTATTGTTTTGGTCCCAATTTCTTTGGGGTTTTTTGTGCCTACTTTTTGGCGGTTATTTCCGTTTCCTGGCTAGTGCTTGCGCGCTATCCATTCCGGCGTCGGATTTATTGGTATTGCCTTGCGATAATTTGTGCCGTTGCTGCGGTCCTGGAATCGCTGCGTTTGTGCGGGTGATAAACGCTGGAAGTAGTGCGTGTTGTTGCCACGGTTTGTGTCCGGCATTTACCTGCACCGGTCGACCCTTCTCCGTTTTTTGTAAATTTTGTCTATTTGTATTCTCTGCAAATGTTCTGAATTGATTTAGATATATATTCTTTCTTTCTCTCTCTCGTTCTCTCTCGGGTCTCTCCCTCTTTCTTTGTCTGCCTTAAAAGTTTCACTTCTGTTGTGTGTACTACGCTACACGCACTTTTTTCTTTTTTTTACCGATGAGGAGGTTTAAAATGTCTAATGCATTATCAAAGCTGCCGTCGTAGCAATGGTATGTGCGGAAACTAAAAAACTCCACCTCGTTTGTAACCGTCGCCCTGCCTGGATCCGGTTTCTAATAAGTTCAGAGTGACGTTTCATCTTCCTCCTCACAAAGTCTGTGCTTGTGTGATTGCATCCGGGTCCCGCTTCTTCATCCGGAGGATTTTGTCCGCGAAGTCACTGATGATTATCCATATTTCCTCGCTGCTTAGCATCTTGTCGATTACATTTACTGTGGTTATGTGATCCACTGTATTCTCCAGCCTTCAATGTTTCTGTTCCCAACGCATCTTCGGCTGCATCACCGTATATGCATGTGGGATGATCATGTTTCCCTATTTTGAACAGATATTTCTGAAAATACCCGTATCCCGAAAGCATTTGAGTTGTATAACAATAGACTTCTTCCACGTTTCTGTTGTACCGTGTAGCGACGTCTTTTAGCCGTTCATCTGCCACGTTTTTCATTTATCGAGCTGTCTTGCCATAGTCTTATCATTTCGTCCTCTTTTTTGTACTAACTCCTTCTTCCATCCACTCGTTCTTTAATGCCCAAAAATTTTTTCTCTCAATGCATTAGTAGATTCGTTGGATCATCAGCGTTGATTATTATTCCAATGAGGTTTGACTAATGAACTTATACTATTATTTCAGACAAGATAGTAGAAATTATACATAAATTTTAATTATTATTACAATCAGATCTGATGCGAGTAAGCGGAACAACATTCTATATGTCAAAGATGCTGCAAAAATCATTGTGTTCGAGAGAGACACAAAATTAAAATCATGAAATTGTTTATTCTTGCCGATAGTAAATTTCAAAGCGAAGTAAATTTCTCTCAGCATTTAGGATGATCGGGATTCACTAGATTCTAATACTATCTAATAAGGAGTGCTGACTTGTGACTATTGCGTTACTATTGAATAGTATTCGATAATTAGTAACTGGTTACAGGTAACTGGTGTCTAGTGACTGGTTGCTAGTGGATAGTGATTAGTAACTTCTACCTACTGACTACTAACTAGTTACTAGCTACTAGTTACTGGTTACTGATGGCTAATGACCGGTGGCTGGTGACAGGAGACAGGTGTTTAGTGACTGGTGACTAGTGATTAGTGACTGGTGACTAGTAACTGGTGACTAATGACTAGTGACTCATGACCGCTGACTGATGACTAGTAACTGGTGACTAATGACTAGTGACTGATGACCGCTGACTGATGACTAGTAGCTGGTGACTAATGACTACGGATTAGTATATGCTGTCTGAATAACTGAGTAAAAATAATCATTCATATTTTATTTTATTTTGTTCAAGTCCTAGCTTTTAAAATAGCATTCATACTTACCTAAATGGGCACATACAATAGAGCACCCAATTATGCCTACATAATTTTTATCGCGCCCTTCCCATTTCCTTATAGACCGCATTTTCGTAAAAAAACAGGTATGCAAAAAAATAAAAATTTGTCTCTAGTTGAAAGCAATAATTTTAAATTGACTTAAAGGCTCAAAAACTAGACTAAAAATATATATAAAAAATAATAATTGGCTTTTGTACTTCTGTTAGGTGTTGTTGTTGTTGTTGTAGCAGCATAAACATTCCCATATTTACATACGGGGAATGCTCCTGGAGTGACAGTCCTTGGCCGGATATAAATCCGGGTCGTTTCGGTACCGTAGAACCGACTGTCGTAGAAACGTTAGGTGTTTTAGGTGTTTGTCCGAGTGGTGTTTGAACTTTTTGTAGCGTGCGTCCTTATGTTGTTCCTCAAATTGAAAGACCTACAGTTTTGAGCCGACTTCAAAGAGCAAATTGTTTTTTATGAGAAACTTTTTGAAAATAACCCATTTAATTACAGTTCCATAATTCGAAAGCCAACAATTCGTTTACTTTAAATAATAAATTTTTATGTAGAATTAAGTGGTAATTGCTTCTTTAATACATATTTTTGACAACCAAGTGATTTTTAATTATCCGTTAAACACCGTTTTCAAAACCTTCAATTGGTCACCCAATCCTGATTTGTTTTCGTCCTGTTCGATGATCCTTTTTAAAAGATTATATACATGAACCGATAGAAAAATAAATTTTAGGACGCCTGGAAGCTCGAGTCATTAGCTGTAATAGAAATGTGTTAATTTCACGTCCAAAGTCGAAAAAGCCAGTATGGCCAGGCCCGGATGCACAACGGAGCGTTGATCGTGCTAGAAACAAGAAATGGTAGAATTTGTAAAATGTCGGGTACAAAATTCCTTTGAGAGAGTCTAATATATTTTCGATAGACTTATTAAAGTGTTCCTAATGCATCTTTGGTTAGCTTATTAAATGTATGTAAGTAGACGAATTTGTTAAACAAAATATTCGTAAATCAATTTGCAAGCTTTTAAATCAATCTAACTTGACTAATTTGCACGAGAGACGAATTACTTTTTACGCAGATCTTTTTCTTGTGGCAAGGCCTATCCGAAAATGCCATTCAAAAATTCCAAATATATATGTAGTATTTGATGGGCGCTCTAATACACTTACACACATTCAATTCACTTTTTAAACTACACGACGAGCATACTGAAAAATACAAAAAACCCCCTTACTTAAAAATTGTTGTGAGGAAACGTGGTTTTTGTAAATTAAAATTATATTAGACCAATATTTTATAAGTAATTTTCCAATAAAAGATCTATCAAAACCATTACGCATCTAATCACACTCCTTGTGGAGTTATCTGACCATAAATTCGTAAGCATAGAAGTGAAGGCGGCCATAACCGAAAAAATCACATGCACCCAAACAGTCCTACACAATTCTGAGGACTTAGAAGGCCATATTGAACGATTCATGCACACCCACACATACACATTCACACACACACACACATACATGCTCCCACCCACACAAATTATTGCGATTCAGTGAACAATTTAATTTGGAATTTTTGTGGTAATAACATACTTGCAAACGAACAAATCCAATAGAAGGCGGTAGAAATATTTGCGATATTGGCTGTGGCAGCGGTAACAATGCACATCTCTTGATGCCACAGACACCCATATTTCAGCTGCTTTGGCATTGGGTTTGAACTGGCCGAATTCAAGTGGGAATTCGTAGAAAAACGCACATTATCATGATCATACATCATCGACAGCGAGAGTATGGGCAGCGGGTCTTAGGGATCGATAACGACACGAGTGAATTAACTACTGGTACACTTTCATATGCCAATGAGTGTATGACTGTGCTATATTTTACATAATATCCGTTCGCTTGCGCTTGAAAAAGGTACGTACGTGTGAGTGAGCGTATGTGCATGTGGGCATAGGAAACGTATTGAGTAACGAAGAGTTTTGCGGTCGTTTTAGCGACAACATTGGCGATTGCTTTGTGATTTGAGATTTCGCTCCCTCGTTGCATTGCAGCTTCTCAGCTGCCCAGCTTCTTAAAATTTGCCAACATTGCTTTGATTCATTCACTTGACCCGGCGCTCTGTACACTTTTTCAATTCCTAGATCTTCTTTGGCGCAGAATGAGCTCATCAGTATGTAAATGTGTGCGCCTGCAGTTAACTCTGCCATAAGCTTTGCCTTTGACTGCTGGCAACTATTGGAAATTGTGAATATTTTTACAATTTCTGCGACAGAACACAAACACAAGAATAGTGCACAGCGGTGAATTTCCGGCATTGCCGCCAAATGTTGCTTTTTGTGTTTTTTGCAGATGCTTGCATGATTCGATGTTTTTTTCTTAACTATCGCTGCTGTCGTGCTTTGTTAATTTCTTTTTCAGCCATCTTTGACCATCAATAGATACGCACTCAATTGGCTATTGGCTGCGGTCATTGGCACAGCATGGTATGCTGCTCGCTGAATCCATTACTGCTATGCTTTTGGAAGCGGTTAAAAATTATAGCTATCCGTACGTGCGTGTGTGTGTGTGGCAATAGTTGTGGTTAGTTTCTTCTATCACAGCCATAGGTAAACAGAATTCATCCACTTTCTTGGCTTATGTCATTTATTGCGCTTGCTTGCTTGACTCAGTCCCTTGTGGGCGCAGTCATTGCCATTTATTTGGCTATCGAAGAGCTGTTATCAATTTTTCTTGTTCTTCTTTTTGCTTGCATGTCCCTTGTGGCCTTTAGCCTAGCATTGAATGCATTAAAGATGATGCCCACATTTACTTTATAATAAAACCGTAATAGCTACAGAATTTTCGACAGAAAAGGAAATAACAGAAACGTTCAAAGAAGTCATCTTCGTTGTAGAATTCATAGAAATGAGTTAACACAAGCGCACCAACTCTAATAACGGTAAAAGTAAAAGTAGCAATTCGAAATATGTAATTTATGAATTTATTCGTTTTAATGACGGTTCGCTGCTCACCTTTGGCGCTTTGTTCCGCTTGTGTTATTCGATATTTATTTATTGTAAAGGGTGTTTAACAAAGACTTGTCTGTTTTCTATATTAATTACTGCTTACAGGAACCAAAAGTATTGGGTGCCGGAGTATTGGTAGATTTTTACGAAGAGAAATTTCAGTGAAGCACACATTTTTCTTTTTATTTCGTCTTATAGAATTATTTGTACAATTTGTATTGAAATTGAAATGTGAATAGGTCCAGCCAAGGAGCACCAACAGATTTGGTGGCTCCTAAAACACTCAGGCTTAAAAGCTCATTGAATTAAGAGCCCCGGAAAGAGGGATAGGAAAAGAATAGAGATAGGAAAGAATAGAGACAGAGATAGAGACAAAGGTAGTTAGTGCTGTGAGAATTTTCCAGATTCTTTGGCAAATATGTAAATATCCCTCAGTTTTAGAGAACGAATATTACTCATTCTTACGACACCGGAACCCAAAACACGTAGCCTTGCTCTACTAAAGGCAGGACACTCACAGAGAACGTGATCAGTGCTATCCGCCTCCTCCAAGCTAGAGAGGCACACTGGGTGCTCAGTAATTCCAATGGTGGTCATGTGCTGACCCCATGGGCTGTACCCTGTAATAATACCGACCATAACCCAAAAGTCTTTCTTTCCCAGTTTTAGTAGAAAATTTGACAGTTTTCTGTTCGGACTTGTCACAAAACACTTTCCAGTCTTGCAGCGTTCTAGACCGGACCATCGCTCTTTATGTAAATTGCCTACATAATCGCTGATCCAATTCATGATTCCTGCGGAACTGATTCCGATTATTGGTTCTGGCCCTTGTGGGGAACCGGTGATCCACGGTTGGCCAATTTATCGGTAATTTCATTTCTTTGAACACCGAAGTGTCGCGGAACCCATATAAGTACAAGCCTGCTTTGTCTTGTGACCGAATTAAGCTCCTTCATACATTCTTGAACAATCTTTGAAGTTTGCTTCGCGTTCTCCATGGCCTTCAGTGCAGCCCGACTGTCACTGAAAACTCCAATCTGTTTCCCGCTCCGTCTCTTCTCTATTATCCATTCGGCTACTTTCAGGATGGCAAAAATTTCCGTTTGGGAAACAGTTTCCATTTCCCCTATAGCATAGTAATACTTATAGTTATCGTTTAAGTACTATCCGGTTGGCTTTTAAATAAGTCCGTGCAGTGCTAACAACGCTACCCTTGGGCATACTTATTGCTAGAAATACGGATAATCAGCAAACAGCGTCTACGAGTCATTCAGCTACCTTCATAGCCCGATAACAATTCAAATATTTATATGACATAATTTTAACTTACCCTGCGGTGCATATACACAATCCTACATAAGAAATCTCATAAAAGTCCACCAAATAGCTTGTGTAGGAATAAGGTGCGTTTCGGTCGATGCCTCAGGCGACGTTGGAAGTGATTAAAGCAGCTGGCATGATAAAAGAAAACACGCATGATCCCGCATCAATGCTACTAATTGTGGAACACTTGCAAGACGCATCGAAAACAAACTCTCTGGTTCCCAGATAGATATGAAAATACGAATACACGACAAAAAGGATTGGCAGACCAGAGGCATATCAGATGATACTGGTCACATTATTTATACTGACGGTTCATAGATGGCACTAGATCTGGAGTGTACTCGGAACGACTTCCCTTAAATTGCTCCTTTAGACTCTCAGATCAGTGTAGAGTTTCTTCGCTATAGAAAAATTAGCGAAAACCACAACACTACAGCACACTTTGTTGGATGCCCGGCTACTATGGAGTGGAGGGAAATGAAAGAGCGGATGAGTCTACAAGGAAAGGCTCTAAGCCTCTTCAACATAACCATTCCTCTAAACGAACTGTACAATGCAATAGACTTCAGCGTAATCGCAGAAACCAATAGAAGATAAGAATGACAAAATGGATAACAATTTCGAAATTATTTGAGACTAGGTAGGTATGAAAAATGGTTGAAGTGCCAGTCTGGCGCCGTTTTGATACCAATATGAGACCTCCAACAGGCAGACATCTACAGCCAGCCAGAGCTGTTCACATAATGAAGAAGATTGACGCTCTGTCCTGCAGGCTGGCAAAGGAAGGAGCGACCAGTGACCTTAATCGTATATCTGCCAAACCCGGACATTTACAGGCAAAGTCCTCAACAGTCTCCTTCTGTAAAAGGTCCCCACAGCTTCTGCAATGGGTGTGCCGATCTTTCAGTGACCGGTAAATACAGCTACGAGTTTGGAAATAGAATGGCGAGGAGTCCAAAGGAATTTCTGAGTCCTTCGTATATCGTACTGGGGCCAAAGGATTTTCAAAATAACACATGAACAAATGGAGCTCCATCTTTTCTGTGATTTTCTGAGAAATAAATTGTGCAGTGCCCCCTTTAACAACCGTCAAGGGGATGCTGATATCCGGAGTTTACTAATGTTAATAAAGGCGATAGATAAATTGGCGGATTTAGAGAAAACCCCTCCTCCGACTCCCGATTTCTTCTTTGAACCGTCAGTGAAGACAGAGGTGAAAGCTTCAATGCAGATTTTCCCCTCAATCCAATCCTGCTTATCTGGAAAGATTGCCCTAGGACGACCCTCAAATTCTACTTTGTGAATAAGGAGATGTGTTCAAAGTTCAGAGCAATGTGGTGTTAACTGCACGAAAATTCTACCATGTCCCTTGTGAGATTGCCTCCAGAGGCCAACCTCCTTTAACCTGATTGCACTTTGAGCTGCGCTGGAAATAAGGTAAAAGTCGATGGGAAGTAAGTGCAAAACAACCTTTAGGCCAGCTCTGGGGAAAGTTTTACATGCTCTACCAAACCAGGCATTCATACTTTAAAATTGGCAAAATCACTGTGGCTTGAGTCCTCATTTTTTACCGAAAATAGATTTGCAAGAGTAAAAGGCTATACTGACCTTTTTTACCTAATTTTCGATGTGTAGCTTCCAATAGAGCTTGGAGTCAAGTGTCACTCCAAGATACATGCAAAGACAAAGCTGATTTTGGCTGGGTCAACATGGCTTTATCAATGGAAAGTCTACGGTTTCAAACCTTCGAACTTTTTCTGAGGACTATGTCGATAACTTTAAGGCTGGCTATCAAGTACACTAAGCGAAATAGCTATATGGTACACAAAATTAAATTTTTGTAATAAAATAATCATAGGTTAAATCTTTTTACCTCTCGGCATAAGAGAAGAGAACAAATGTAAGAATAAAACATGGCAAAGGATTTATTTGAGCCTTTCATTACAAAAATTGAATAATTTTCAAGGGCATGACAATAAATAGACATATGGGACAAAACTAATATTAAATAAAACCTTAAGAAACCGATATATAAAAATATTTAATAGTTTGTATGTCCTCCGTTATTTATTTTATTTGATACTAGTAGTCGTTGCATCGAATTTACGAGTGGCTGAAAGACACTTACGGCGGCCGCCATAGTCGAATGGTTTGGTGCATGATTACCATTCGGAATTCACAGAAAGAAAGAACGCTGATTCGTATCTCGGTGACACACCAAACTTAAGAAACAGTTTTTTCTAATAGCGGTCGCCCCTCGGCAGGCAATGGCAAACCTCCGAGTGTATTCCTGCCATGAAAAAGCTCCTCATAAAAATATCTGCCGTTCGGAGTCAGCTTGAAACTGTTGGCCCCTCCATTTGTGGAACAACATCACGACGCACACCATAAATAGGAGGAGGAACTCGGACAAACACCCAAAAAGGGTGTACGCGCCAATTATAAAAAACAAATAAATAAAATAAGAATACCTATGTAAGTGCATAAGTAGATTTTTGCTCATCCCTCTGGAATAGCTTTTTAAGCTGCAATAGGTTCTTAAACTGGCGTCCGCCTTTATAAATTTGCTTGCGAAGAATAGAATAGAGGTTCTCCATTGAACTAACAACGGTCCACTTCAGCACAGAAATATTTTTCGACAGCAAAAAACTCATTTGTACGCATACGCTATGGATTGAAGCATTGTCCTGTTGATACGTCCAAGACTCATAGTGAAATTATTCAGCAAAGTTCATTATACTATTATCCAAGCTATCTATATAAATGTTTGCTTTCATCTTATGCGAGTAAAATTAGAGTCTTGCCACAGTAACTAAATGCACCCAAGGTCATAAGAGGGACACCGTGGACGTTTCGGGAGGGACGCCGTTTGTCGTGGCTCGAGCATAACTTTCCAATACTACTGGCAACCATCAGGCCCATCGAGATTAAATTTTTTTCCTCACTAAAGGATTACCACTCATCACCCAGAACTTATGATTATCGGCGAATCCGAGTCTATCTGCTTTGTGGCGTAATGAAATTTTCTTTCTTTTCCAGTTCGATTTTTAAAAAAGTTGTAGATGGTATTTTTATTTCTTTATTTACTTTTAGCGCCATTTTGCATACTCAGACTCCCGATGCACTATAAACTAGAATACTAGCGCGCACCTCGGTAAGTAGCTGCGTTCCGCTTGGCATATTGTCCTAAAAAGTTATTTTCCCCGCATGAAAAATATGTACCTATTTGCTAATGAAAACTACTCAGCTTACCTTAAGGAAACTGTTAGGTTGTGAAATTTGTATAAAAATATCACGCAATTGCCAAAACAGGATACAAAATCTCAACGAAAGCACTTGCGCCTTATAATTATTTCCTTCAAGAAACTCAAATTTCAAGCAATGCCAGATGAAACCAAAAACAAATGGTATTTTTGACGCACTTCTCTTTATAATTTTTGTTAACGATATAAGTCCATGTTTTCTTTGTTCAAAATTACACCTTTACGCAGCCGATCTTAATGCTCATTTTTGCTAGTACAAGCTTCGATAGTTGAAGATTCTGAAACTGAAAACTGCAAAGCAGATTAAAGACCTAGGCGTATTTTTCGACGCTAAACTCATTTTCGTTAACCATATACCCAAAGGTCAAAAAGTACCGGGGATGTTTAATTTGAACGAACCGCGCACGTGGGAATCGATCCATATTTTTTCTTATGTTGGTAGGACTGTAAGTCAATAAAGAGAGATGCTGCACGTCGCAAATAGCCGGAAATGTGGACAAACAGTTCTTGGATTTTGCATGATGATAAAGCGCCATCGCACCGTGCCCAAATTGTACTGGATTATTTGACCAAACACCAAGTAAACGCCATCGTGCAAGCACCGTATTCACCTGAAATGGCCCCGTGCGACTTCTTTTTGTTTCCCAAGTTGATGTCATCACTTCGTGGAAGGAGATTTCAGTCGACAGAGGAGATCAAAGAGAATGCGACGAAGAAGCTGAAGGCCATCCCTTCGTCGGCCTACCAGGGGTGCATGGAGGACTGGCGTAAACGTTGGTTAATGTGTGTTGCTTCAGACGGATCATGTTTTGAAAAAGATAAAATAAATTTGCTTGAAATTTTACTCTGTTTTGTATTATTTAAACATTCCCGGTACTTTCTGATCATAGGGTATAATAGTAGTTGTAATATCAAAGCATTATTCCATTTATGCTTTGAAAATAAAAAATGAAAAATTATAAATTCATTTAAAAATTATCTTCATAAAGGAAGGTCTTGAAACTGACTATTTCGCAAAAGTATAAACACGCCAATGTATGAGACTTTTTCAGAATTTCTATTAACTTTTTTTTAGAATTTCCTCTTCATTCACAACGCCAAGTAGCTGAGAATTCATTATCAACATTTAATAAATACTGGCTTCAATTGTCAATAAAAAGCAAATATAAAAAAGAAGTACGTTCGAAAATCCTTTATAAATCTTTTCTACACAGAAAAATTGTAAACGAAGGTTCCACTGCAGCCGTAGCTGACCCTTCCTACTCGTTTTGAGTAATTTTGAAGCACTCCGACTCATTTATCTATTTTAGTGGTGAAGTGTTTAACGTAAATGATTTACCTTCCATGCTCTTGCGAACACAGCGCACAAAAGAGGGAGAAAGTAAAAAACAAAAAAAAAAATATTAGTACTGCATACATAAATGTACTACTGACAGGTGTAAATGCAAATTCAATTAATTTAAAATCCATTAAACCGGTAGTAACTTTTCATTATGTATTCTGGTTGACTGCAGGGCGAATTAACATATACGAATACATACTTATATGCGCACTTGGGTATGTATGTGTGTATTTCAAAGCATCGATACGTACAAATTTGTTTTCACAGCAAGAATGAGTAGAATGTTTAATGCACTAAACAGGAGAAATTTACATTTTACAATACAACCACTTAAGTAATGTTAAGCGTACTAGATCTTAGTGCCTTGTATAGAAGATTTTCAAAACACTAAAATAAGCAATAAGGACTTGATTCATTTCGGTCATAATGAAGATTTTTAGCCCCTGCGCATATTTTAAGTAAATTTAGAATTCTCCAGCATCATATTTATAGCTCTAAGATTTGTAGAGTCCTAATATATGACAAGTAGCAGTAAACCTCTAAGAAAATTTCTGCCATGAAAAAGGTCGTCATAGAAAAATTATCAACACTTCGGACTCGGCTCAAAACCTTAGGTCCTCAGCCATAAAATCAAGCTGTTTGCAAGATATAAAAGTTTTTTTGAACACTTTCAAGTGCACTAAGGGATAAAATAAGCTAACTGTAAATGAAAAGTATGTTCAAATTTCCTTTATTTCTATCCTTAATGGTTAATGGTTAATGGTTGTAAAGGGTTAAGGTGTGGCCCTTTAGCACTGCGACCATATTGATCTATTGTGCACCCTATGCTGTCTATTGACTGTTAAGTATGCTTATGAATTGTACCAGCTCCTTCTGAGGGAGTGATTGAAGGTCTTCATCTGTAAGCATGAACTTGTTTAAAAACCTTTTCCTTCTATGCGTCAACCCCGGACATTCGATAATGAGATGTTCCATAGACTCCTCATCTTCGCAGCAGAATCTGCAGGTGCTGGTGTTAGTTATGCCTGATTTATGTAGGTGTTTGTTGCAGGTGAAGTGACCCGTGAGGGCGCCTGTGAGAGTGCGAATGCTCTTTTTGTTTAACGTGAGGGCCATGTTAGCTCTTTTAGCGTTGAAACTTAGGAACTTTTGGAGTGTCTAAGACCCTCTACATTGTTCCAATGCTGATTTAATAGAGTTTTGGCCCAGTACTTTACTTTTTGTTTTAGGTTGTTTTTGTTGAATCCGAACATATGTAGGACTAGGTCCGATGAAGTTTTCATCTGCCCCTTTTTTGGCTTGAAAGTCTGCCTTTTCGTCGCCGTCATATCCCTCATGTCCCGGTACCCAAATTAATGAAACATTGTTTTTGGATGCCAGGTTATTGAGTGCCTTGTGGCATTCTAAGAGGGTTTTTGAGTTGTAGGTATAGCTATCTCAAGCTTTTAGAACTGATTGGCTGTCCGAGAGTATTTTGATCTTTACTCTCTTGTGGTTTCTGCGTTGCATGATGTTTACTGCTTCCATTATTGCGTATAGTTCCGCTTGGAAGACAGTTGTGTCCCTGGTGAGAGTGTATGATTTGTGGATTCTGGGCCCCACTACTCCTGCTCCTACATCATAAGGTGTTTTTAATCCATCAGTGTACCATTTTTGTGAATCATCATTCATCCATTTCGGGTTTGTTTTCCACTCGATCCTCTCAGGAAAGGTAACTGTGTATCCTTTTGTGAAACAGAGGGTTGGGTCAATGTGGTCTGAAACTTGAGCCATGCTTATGGTGTTTTTGATTTTATTTAGGATATTATTTCTATCCTTAACTTAATTTTGTAAGAATGAGTTTTTTATCTTGAATTTTTCGAAAAATTTTTATTAGAAAAAACAAAAAAAAACCTTTTAAAAAGTATATCTTATCCTGGTAAATAAAAAAGAATATATAAAAAATTTGTAAAATAACTAAAAATTCTACCTACGTTTTTTTAATCTTATTTTACTTCGACCGGGATAACGGTTTCCCACTGGAAATCTTGACAGAATGTCAAATATCCGCGGAACGCAATAGCCTTTGCATTGCAAATTTATTTCCAAAGTCAATGTTGTGCAGCCCGACTTTGAGAAGAAGTCAAAATCATCCATTCTGACGAAGCCCATTTTCAATTCGGTAACTATTATAACAAGTGATACATTGACTCCTCAGAGAGTGGCAATTTGCTAGTAATTTTGGAGGGGCATCATTGGCAAATTTTTTTTTTTTTATGAAAATCTTGCAGGCATCGACATTTTGGTCTTAGCGAGAGTCACAGAGACATGATAAACGATTTATGTTTACCGAAAATCGAAGTCATGAACTTAGACGACCTTTAATTTCAGCAAAATGGCGCATCATACCATTCAGCGAATGGCACAATCGATGATATGCGCACCAGGTTCGGTAATCGTGTTCTTAGCCATCTCGGCGATGTCAATTGACCACCTCGGAGCTACGATTTGATGTCGTTGCACTTAAAGCGAATATTGAGCAAGCCATTCTTAAGGTGGAGCCGGAAACCGTCACCAAGGTCGTAGAAAACTGGGTAAACTGGATTTGCTATAAGCAAAAGGCGTAGAACTAGGAACTGAGAATACCAGTTGGGACAATAAAATAATGGGAGCTGGTTTCGTAAACAACAACAACACATGGGTGTGGAAGGATTTTAATTGTAATGCTTTAATAACATGGGGTCTGAATGACTGACTTGGTCGAGTGTTTTCAAGAAATCTCTGTATGCAGTATCAACCTGAAGACGATCATTGAAAGCGGTCATACAAAGTTCTGAAAAAATAGCAAGATTAGCAACTATCAATTTACCCGCCAAACTGGTTCCAGAGATTAAAAGTTGTTATAAAGACTTTCAAATATCGGGTGATTTTTAAGAGTTAAAATTGCAGTATAAAAAAACAAAAATTGTTAAAATATATTTCTTTGTATTATAATCTGGTAGTTACTTTCATGGCATTTATTTCTTATATATGGTATGCGGTATATGTCCATCCCGGCTATAAGTTTTATATTCCATGCAATCATTCCAATTTTTGACTACTTTTTCCAATAACTCTGGCAATGGTACCATATATGTAGTGGCTTAAATATGGCAATAAATCGATTGTTAAGTGCGCTGGAAGGCAAGTCAATATCATCCATGTTTATTTAGCTGATTCATTTTTTGAAAGTAAAATTCAGTTACTTCATGCTATTCAGTAACTGCAGATCCTTCCTTATATCGAAAGAAATAAGAACCAATGATGCCGCCAGTGTTCTTTGAACTTCACGAACATATTTTGTTTCATAAGAAAGTTTTCAGCGATATTTTCGCATTAAATAAATCATGACGACTTGCCAAACCATACTGAACAGAAATATCAACACAGTTCTGGAGTCAAGCCATACTTATCGATATCGATAGCTCTTATGCAGCTAAATTTGTAGATTATAGAAAAATAAATATAAGTTTTTAAATTCAAATCTAGGTTTTTTATTTTAAAATGAAATTTTTTTAAAAGCAAATTAAAGTTTTTTTATTTCAAATTAAACTTTTTAAAATTCAAATTAAAGATTTTTAATTTCAAACTAAAGTTTATTAATGTAGCATTGAATATTTACAATAAAAAATGAATACTAACAAGAATAAGAATCAAAAAAAGTTAAATAAAGCAATTTGGGCAAAGCATTTAATGCAACGGTTATTCTGCTACAGCCAGCGGTAGTTTCCTAGACATGTCAACGTACTAATTGTTGCAATCAGTAGAAGTAAAAGTGGTCATTGATTCTTCAATAATCTGTATCAAATTTCGATTATTTTGTGGATCGGCCAGCAAATTTCATGCAGAAAATTTTATTTTTGAAAATACCTTTTCCATAGGATTTAACATGGGGGAATATGGTGATAGAAAAAATAACGTACGATTAGTCTCACTATTCTTTTCGCATACTTCCCGAGTTTTATGGATTCTGGCATTATGCAGAACCAACCATGTTTCTACGATGTTACCTTCAGCAAGTTTATTAAATAATGCATCAAAAATGTAATAAGAACATTTGAATTCTCTTTTAAGTTAGAAATTGCTTGAGAATGTATAATACCATTTAAATTCATGGCTAAAATTAATGAAACATTTCTTCCTCTTTTTGTTGGAATTATTACATGGACTGGAGTAGTAATCCTCGATCGAGCTTTGTTGCTGCGAAGATGAAATTAATTTATAGAAAAATAAAATAGGTTAACCATAAAGAAAAAATATCTTCGAATTTTCTAGACATTATTCTTTCTTCTTTCGGCCGCCGTAGCCGAATGGGTTGGTGCGTGATTACCATTCGGAATTCACCGAGAGGTCGTTGGTTCGCATCTCGGTGAAAGCAAAATTAAGAAAAACATTTTTCTAATAGCGTTCGCCCCTCGGCAGGCAATGGCAAACCTCCGAGTGTATTTCTGCCATGAAAAAGCTCCTCATAAAAATATCTGCCGTTCGGAGTCGGCTTGAAACTGTAGGTCCCTCCATTTGGAGGGAGCTCGGCCAAACACCTAACAGAAGTGTACGCGCCAATTATTTATTTTTTTTTTATTATTTTTTATTCTTTCTTTTATGTATTTTTATGAAATAATTTTTTTTGTCAAGTTTTTTTCCAAAAATTTTTAATAAAAAAAATTCTTTCTTTTCCCATAAAAACTTTTAAAACGTATATTTTATCCTGAAATTTGTAAAAATAAAAAGAAAAACTACAGTTCAAAAAGTTCCTCATCATGTTGGTCTCCTTGACGCGGGGATGAGGCTTAAGTGGTGGTCTGACCCCCATAGCATGGGGGCCAAACCAACACGAACTAAGAGGGAAGCTCCACATGAGTATTGGCTAGCCATCCACTCGCTTTACGGCGTACTTGGTGGCCACCCAATCACCATGCGAAGATCACCGTACCGACGAAGATCCCTTTGTCATCCCCGAACTCCCTACATCCCGTTATTTCCTCTCCTAGCCCACCCCCTAATCCAGGGTGTTATGCGATACCGTGCCCATTGGATGGTTTGCAGCCAGGGGGTTCACCAGACCGGCTGTATTTCAACGGCGCCTTCCTAACACCGGGCCGCCTTAGGAAGTAACTGTGGCCTTGCCACGGCATGGGGCGCTGCCGTGGTGGACCGTGTTGAATTCCCCATTATAAGAATAGACCACTGCGCTCGCCTCGTCGAGCAGGTGGTCGTACGAAAAAGATGAACACAAGCAAAAATTCAAGCAACAAAACTTCCATTGTAGCGGGAGCAGGCTACAGTGGTCGTAACTCTACTGCCAAACAAACACAAAACGCTCTTCAGCGCGGAGGTGCCGTTGTCAACGAAGACTCGGACCACGAAAGCGTTGTGAGCATTAATACAGCTGAGGAAGAGGCTCTTCTGCGTTCTCCGGCTGGATCCAATGGTGCTGCCTCGGATAGCAAGATCAGACCAAGGATCAAGCCTGACAAAGAGAAGCTGAAGGCCAAAGCCCGATACAAGGCCGCGGTCAAAGTTTGTGACCGATTTGGCAGCAAGTCCAACCTGACGAAGCAAGAGGAGGAACGGTTGGCTTGGGCCATAGAGGAGATAAAAAATGGCCGGGCCTTCTACGCAGCAAAGCCAATGTTCGCGGCTTCCAATCCAAAATATGCGAACAAAATCGAAGAAGAGCTAGCCATCAAGAGGCAGCGTTCTGCGGATAGTGAGGTCTCAGGGCCATCAAAAAAGCAGAAGCACAGGCACGAGATGGCTAAACCGAAAAACGGAGACAACGAAAGACCTACGACGTCGAAAGCAGCGGCAGCGGCCAGTGAAATTGCCAAGAGACACCTCATAGTGGCACTCACTGACCGTAGCGACCAGCTGGGGCGAATGTCGCAGGAACGGTGGAAGGTAGTGGAAATGAAGCTACTGGAAACCTTGTTTACAAAAATGGACGCAGAACCGGACGCACCCATGCCAGCATTCGACGGAGCAGGGTGGTTCAGCGGCGTCAAAATTATAAAATGCAAGGATGACCCCACGCTCACATGGCTAAAGGAAGCGGTAAAAACGCTTCACGGCCTGTGGGAGGGGGCATCACTGGAAATTGTTGATCGCAGCTGCATTCCCTCAATACCGAAGGCAAAGGTTTTCATTCCGCGAGTGGTAAAACCGGAATATGCGCTGCGACTACTACAACGACAAAACACGGACGTGCCGACAGACGATTGGAAAGTGTTGAGTGTGGCAAAACCAGCAACTGCTGATGGAGGCCAGGACTACATCATCCAAATCAACAAGCCGGCAGAGGACCTGCTTTACGCGCGATTCGGGAGGATGGCTTGGGGAGTTGGTAGCGTGCACCTTCGCCTCAAAAAGCGCAACCCGACAGATGACAACCACAACACGCTCGCTGCGGGGGAGGTGGAAAAGGATCTCGGTATAGAAGAGATCATGGAAGCCTCCCTCAATATACAGGAAGTGGAGAAGGGTGACTTGGAGGTAGTATCCAACCCCGAGAAGGTACTGAAGCCAGATGCTGAAAGTCCTTCAGATAAACCTCCACAAAAGTAAGAACGCCTCAGCCGAGCTCCTGCTCAACATAGAGCGAGTCGGCTACGATGTGGCTCTAGTCCAGGAACCATGGATAGCATCGGGAAACATAGTCTCCGGTCTAAAGTCAAACAACTACAACACATACATCCCGACTGTAAAAAATAAGGTAAGAACAGTGATATTGGTCAAAAAAAGTATATGTTCTTATATTGATAACAATCTCTCTTCAGACGATCTGACAGTGGTGGCGCTGGAGGGCTGCAAGGATGAGACGCTACTCTTTGGGTCCTGCTATATGCCACATGATGGAGAAGCACCACAGACGGAACTTCGGAAGCTGGTAGAAACAGCTGCCAGAAAGAAGCACGCTCTGGTGGTAGGAACGGACGCAAACGCACATCACACGGTCTGGGGAAGTGCAGATATAAACGACCGAGGTGAGTCACTATTCACCTATATTCTTCAAAGTAGCCTAGAAATAGCTAATAGAGGTGAAGAACCAACATATGTGGGACCAACCTCGAAGAATGTACTCGATTTAACACTCTACACAAGCAGGCATGTTATGGTTCAGGAATGGGAAGTGTTGAGTAGGCCCTCATTCTCTGATCACAGATACATAAGCTTTCAGGTCATATTCCGCTCAAAGAACAAGATTACATCCTTTAGAAATCCTAAGAATACGAACTGGGACTTGTATAGGGATATACTATCAAAAACACCAATGATACCCCGGAAATACAAGTCACACGTCGCACTTGAGAAAGGGGTTGAATTGTTTGCAACTACTCTCGTCAAAGCCTTTAAAAGATCCTGCCCTCCAACACGTAATAAACGCAAGGTGAAGCCTCCCTGGTGGAACAGGGAATTAGGAGCACAAAGGCGTAGAGTACATGAATTCTATAGGTTAGCCAAAGTGGCTGACAATGAGTTCTGTTGGAAAGAGTATAAGGATCTACTAAAAGTATACAAGAAAGAGATACGTAAAGCCAAGAGAGAATCTTGGAAAGACTTCTGTAGCAGTATGGAAGACACTAACGATGTGGCTAGACTCAGGAAACTGCTATCCAAGAATCCGGCTATGCCAAGAACAATACGAAAAATTAACGGGGAGTGGGCTGACAGCTGTGAGGACTCTCTAGAAGAACTAGTCAGTACACATTTTCCAGGGTGTGCGGACATTACAGATCTCGAACCTAGAGGAGATATTGTGCACGAAATCCCGACGAACGTAATTACAACCAACAAAATAGAATGGGCTATACAAAGTTTCGACCCATATAAATCGCCAGGACTGGATGGAATCTTCCCAGCCATGCTCCAAAAGGTAAGCCACCTTGTGGTACCATGGTTAAGAACGATATTCAGGGGATGCCTGAGGTTCAGCTACGTTCCTGTATCGTGGAGAGAAGCGAGGGTTGTGTTTATTCCAAAAGCGGGAAAAAGCAACCCTCTATACTCAAAAGAATACAGGCCCATTAGTTTGACTTCATTTCTCCTGAAAACGTTAGAGAAGATTCTAGATACATACATTAGAGACACAATTGCGCCGGACGAATTATCCAAAGCGCAGCATGCTTACACTAAAGGCAGATCCACTGAAACTGCACTTCACTCACTTGTACTAAACATAGAAAAGGCGTTAGAATATAAGGAGTATGCTCTAGGAGTATTTCTAGATATATCAGGGGCCTTTAACAACGTGACAAAAGATGCTATTTTAAATAGCATAGAGTCACTTAACGTGCAACCCGCGGTTTATCTATGGATAAGGCAGCTATTAGCTAGCAGAAAGATAAGAGCGGAGTGGAACGATGCGACCGTCACCAAATATGCATGCAGAGGTACTCCGCAAGGTGGGGTACTATCGCCGCTATTATGGCTACTAGTAGCAAATGAAATTCTTAAGAAACTTGACAGAGGGGCACCTAAACTAGTGGCATATGCCGATGACATAGCTATAGTAGTTACAGGAAAGTACCTGGACACCATCAGTAATGTGATGAACAACACTCTCAAAACGATACACCAATGGGCATCTCACGCAGGGCTAGGGATAAACGCGGAAAAAACGGACATGGTACTTTTTACCAGGAAGTACAAAGTTCCGGCGTGGAACCTCCCGAAGCTAGGCAACAACGAATTACTTCTCAAAGATTATGCAAGGTACCTCGGAGTAATATTGGACAGCAAATTGCTGTGGAAGCACAACGTTGAGGAGAGGGTGAAAAAGGCCAGTAATGCGTTGTACGCATGTAAAAGAATGCTGGGCGTTACTTGGGGTCTATCACCCTCCCTGATGCATTGGTGCTACACAGCAGTAGTCAGACCGATATTGCTGTACGGAACCTTAGTATGGTGGACTGCGACAAAAAAACTGACATACTTAATGCCGCTGGAAAGGATTCAACGACTCGCTGCTCTGTGCATAACAGGAGCGATGAAGACCACTCCAACGGCGGCGCTGGAAATGATACTCAGCATGCCACCTATTGACCTCATGGCGGAAAACCTGGCAGCGAAATCCGCGAGAAGGCTAATGGCTGCGGGGGTATTCATCTGCAGAACCTTCGGTCACAGCTCAATAGGAAAGTGGAGCTCAGGTGGCACAGACTACATGACTCCGTACTTTAATTGGGAGAGAAGGTTCCGCACTACAATTGAAGAGGAGGGATGGCATAAAGGCATGAAGCCCGGCCATAGAACCTTTCACATCTATACAGACGGCTCGAAAACTCCAGACGGAGTGGGAGCGGGTATCTACTGCTCAAAACTAGGAATAAGGCAGTCTATCAAGCTGCCAGACCACAGCAGTATTTTCCAAGCGGAAGTTTTTGCTGTGGGGAAGGCCGCGGAGCTAGCCTACACTAGAACAAGAAAGAACTCAACAATTAATATATACGTGGATAGTCAAGCAGCAATAAGAGCAATAAGCTCATATTGTATTAAATCCAAAAATGTTCAACGGAGCAGGGAGGCCATAGAAAGGCTAGCCGAAAACAGTAGGCTGCATATCTACTGGGTACCTGGTCACAAAGGCATTATAGGGAACGAAATAGTAGATGAGATAGCAAAAAGTGCTGTGAGACTACCACTTGAACAAGAGAACGACATACCGAGACCGCTAAACACAATATACAATGAAATGGACGACCACATGAAAAGGCAAGTGAAAGCTAGGTGGACTAACCTGACCACATGCAAAACAGCAAAACTCATGTGTAGAACTAACGACAAAAAACTCACTCAATTCGTACTTACGCTCTCGCGAAAGGAATGCAGAACTATCATAGGTATGCTAACAGGTCACAATCTATTGGCTGCACATGCGTACAAGATAGGGATTGCTAACACGGACAAATGCAGAAAATGCAGAGAGGATGTCTAGGAGACTTTAGAACACCTTCTGTGCGTTTGTCCGGCATTATCAAAAACGCGACTAAGATGCCTGGGAGCCCCACTGTTTGAGGGTCTGGAAGACGTCTCAAAAGCGAAGCTCCCAGACCTACTTAGATTCGCCAAAAGCGCTGACATCCTACATGATGTCTACTTTAGGGATTCATAGAGGTCGGTCTCCATCTGGTATCGCTAGGGACCAAAAGGTCTATGCGTGGCTTATTGCCAACCAGGCTAACCTAACCTAACCTAACAGTTCAAAAAACCCTATATCATAATTTTCCACCTATGAAATTTCTCACATGAATTATTATTATTTGCTTAAGCGCCGATAGTGCCAAAGTTAACGATTTCCACATATTTCTATCGCTTGTATTTCGCCTCAATTGAGTCCAGTTGAGATAGCTGAGAGTTATTTCGTGATGCAGGCAGCGTCGCCAGGCTCCTCTTGGTCTTCCCCTGCGTGCATACCCTTGTGGATTCCATTCTAAGGCCATCGTTAGTATTTCTTGGGCTGGTTTTCTGAGGGTGTGTCGAATCCATGCTCATTTCCTTTTACATAATTTCACATGAATATGTCTCTCAAAATTATAAAATTTGTTTCAACTATTTTTATTCATTGCCTATTCTAATCAAGCCTATAAATGAGCCAATGTCTAGTAAAATTTAAGACAATGTCCCAAATACTCCATCCCTTGGCATGGATTCCCTCTGTGTGCTCCACGGCGTATGAGTAATGACAGAAAGACGAGATTAATAGTGTAATAAAAAACACCAACGTTATCAAAACATTTACCTTTGTTATTACACCAAGCTTCGTTAATAAGCGAGATGAATGGTGTTGTTGGTAAGTGGAATAGTTGAAATGTTGCAAGTCTCAGCACATACCTCAAAGTTGTGTTTCTTGCTTTGTATTCGAAAATCTCTAAAGTAAACTGGACTACTTGCATGTATGCACCTTGCATTCTACAGTACACAGTTTAAATGAGGTAAAAATTCTTACTTTTCTCGGTATCGTACAATGTAATTGATTTTTATCGAAGACAAAAGTTTGCTAGTACGCAATTACAGTCGCAAACGCACGCACTGGCAACATGCAATGGAATAAAGCATAAAATACACTCAAACATGCACACGCACACCGAATGCACTGTATTTTCCAATAAACGATTTACTTTATTATTTTTTCACTTTTCCTTTATGCTATTGCTTACACATTCTTACAAGGTTTTCTTGTTTCCCTTCCAGCAATGCGCTTGGTTGCATGCAACAACCAAGCAGTTGTACTCACATGCCATCTCGTAGTACATGTTAAATTGCCAGTTGGTTTTCGCTTCACGGTTTGTTTATCGTCAAAAAGAAAAATTTATCTACATCATTTTGTTATTGGCAAACGTGCTTGTAGCCATTGCTGCTGGTGCTGCTGGTGCTGCCGTTGAAAGCATAACACAACACTTTCGTTTCTTTCATATCCGTCCCACCTGCTGTTGCTGCTTATGGTAGTGACCCGTTTGATTGCTTTACCCCCTTTTCCCACTCCACTCTTGCCTATGCTTATTTGCCTTATTTTGTTGCAACTGATGAAGTGCAAATTCAATTGAGAGACTCGACTTCCTATTCAGCTTTCAGCCAAACTTTTCGCCAATACTCACTAAATGTGATACTTCTGTATGCATATGTGTACTTAGGCATACACATGTGAGTGTGTATGTGTGTGTGCTCCGAGTACTTGTAAATTCATTGCACATGACAAATTGCAAGTTCTTATTGACTGCAGCACATTTTTGAAAATTGAATTTTTTCTCTACCTTATTTTCACCTGCATAACTGAAGTGTTGCCACTTTAATTGAGTTGTGTTTTGTTTTGTTTTTGTTTTTGTGTTTTAAAAGTGTTTGTTTTTCAAAGTGTTTTTTTGTTGAAGCCAAGTCTTAAGTAAACTCTCTGTTCCAAAAAAACACGAAATGTTCAAAAATATGTTAAAAGCAACCAGCGTAGATTTTATAAGAAATATTTTTCTATTAATCAAAGTATTCATGTTTTACTTTGATGAAAAATGTCGCACATTTTTCCATGTTATCAAACGTGCTTACTATCTGTCTTATTAATATGCCTCGTCTACCTATATTGTGTAATAGAAACGCAGACCACGTGGGATGGAGCAAATTTTTTTTTTTTTTTTTTAATAGGAAGTGTATTTTTGACGAGTTCACATTGGTTTTAGGAAGATCTCGACAAGTTCTCCAATTATTGGCTATTCTCATATTTATTATATATTTACAGTTTTATATCCGATGTCACAGTCATAGTAGACAACCGCTACAGCTTAACCTGACTCAAAAAGTATAGCATACTTGGATTCTACGCTTAATTCTAAGCGAAAATGCTGACCTAACTATGTCCAAAAAACGACGAATTTTCTAAAGAGAAAGCAGATTATTACAGTGCGTTTTGAGCTGGAATTTTTAATTTACATTTATACATTTTTTTTTCGACGAAACTAAAAACTTTTCAAATGTTAAAAAAAAATTTCAGGCAGCGCCAAAACTCAAATTAGGAATATTTATACACTTTTTTTTTTTATCTGAAGCATGGCATTTTTATATTCGATTTTTTTTTTTTTTTTCTAACAACGGACCCATTTTCGTTGTCTCTATGTGCGATGCGGCTGCCAAACCTAAACCCAATCTCTCAAGATGCTCAAATAAATATAACCAGTAATTGCTTGGACTGACTGTACAAATCTCTTATGCACAACGCAAATGAGCACAATGAGCAGGATCTACTTTTTTCACTTTTCTCGACGCCCATTTTTGATGCGACCATTTCTGGTGACCTTCGTTTAGCATTTTGATAACTAGTTTGGTAATTTCGAGCTCAGATTCAAAATTCACGTTTCATAAAAAGTAGAGAATGTTTTCAGATAGGTTTAGTCCTTACGAACACATTTTATGATGACTTTGCAATGCTCCATTCAATCGATTTTTTTGGTCGCCTCTCAGTTATTGTAGCAAAAGTATTGAATAGACTAACGAAAGTTTGTGAATACGATCAAAAAGTGATATAATGTGGCCTGTGGAGTTCGAGTTAGCAGTTTTTTGGACTAATATTTCCTATTCCTTTTAATGAAATCTTTCGATGATCGTTATTTTGTGGTGATAGTCTATACTATACCAGGCGGCCTTAGAAAGAATTATAGTTCTATGAAATGGTGAAATTAAATTTTTTTTCGTTTCCGTTACAATTTTGATTACGGATCTTTAAAAACATGAGAACAATAAGTGTGTTCATATGAAAAAAAAGTTGACCGAAACGAAATATTTACACTTTTAGACAACCGTGACGATTCTCGCTTTGTAAAAAAATTTCGAAAACTTTTTCAAGTGTAAACAAATTTGCGCAGCGAAAAGCACATGAAGATGGTCGATAGAGGAAAATGTGAAGTCAAAAAGGATACTTAATAACTTACTTGGCTTTAATCTATAGAATAATTTTCAATTACTTCAACCAAAGAAGGAGCTAATTGACTGCTCAGTTGGAGATATAATAATTGTGACGGAAGCAAATATCTACCCCGGCAGCCAAGCGGTTACCAGGGCCTTGGGCTCGATGATGGTGCTATCGAAACTGGTCGAAGAATGCCAAACTTCATTCTGATTTCTAAGTTATGAGGCTCATCTGGATATCTGGTCACAGTGACACTGCAAGCAAGTGCGGGGCGGATGAGCTGGCTAGACAAGAGACATGTGAGATAATTTTCACGCGAAGGAAGATGAAATCCTTTTGACCACCTGCGAACTGCTCCTGGAAGGCTGGGCTTCGCATCAACTCAGCAAGCGCTGGGGAAGTATACAAACTTGTAAGGTTGCGAAATCATTCTGGACACGTGTGAACTGAAGGCGCTCGAAGGATCTTCTTCAAAATCTCAGCGCTCGATTTTCGTGGGTGCCCTAACAGGACACTGTTCGCCAGAACAGTGAATCCTTTTGCTTCAGCTGTGTTGAGGCTGAGGTTGCTGTGTTCTCCTTTAGCTGCGCTAATATCGTGCGACTAGGTTTTAGACAACTTGGCTTTCTTTTCTTTGCTACGTCTGCAAATATAGCAGGCCTTCATACTAACTACCTGGCCATAGTAACCATAACAAATTCATCGTTCAATCGTCAGCCATTAACCTCCCCTCTTCCTCCTTCACTCTGTCCTATTAGTTCCTCTGCTATGAAGAATTTTTATTTCTTCGTCAAAGTGTTTCCTCTGTCTGGGCAACCGTTTAATTTAATTCGTCCGTGTGTATTGATAATATAAATAAATAAAATATTTTACATGGCATTAGTTTATTCCAGATATGTAAATTTAACGCTTTCGATAATCGATACAAATCCATGAAATGCTCGTCAGTCGTAATTTCAAATGGATTTTGCCCTAGCCACTCTCAACCGCTAGTTGTGAAGTGAAGCCGAGTGAATGGCAATCAGGGACTTTCCACACTTGCGTGGTCTTCTACACACCGGACCGTCCTCCCAGGTGGATAAGGACCTGGATTCACTTGGTGTTTCCTACTGGCGCCAGTTAGCACATGACAGAAACGACTGGTGGTTGAACTCGGTGAAAATCGCGCCAATCAAGAATAAGAAGAAGACGAAATACTAACACATTAACACTAAAATTAACTGGACTATAAAACTGAGTACCCAGAAAAATTATAAAAATTCTTAAAAAGTTCAAAGTTTTGATGTAATTTAAAAAAAATGTGTACAGAATTTTAAGCTTTGCGTTACGTGAGTTTCGTTGCAGTATGAGCTATATTTTTCATAAAAAAATATTGATGTGTTCATAATTCTAAAACCGTAGGGATACGAATTAATAGTATTTTGGGCAAGTATTAGATAGTAATTTCGTTCACTACTATAAAAAATTTATTGTAGTAACCACTTATAATGGTTCAACACGAATTTTTTGCGAAGTAGTAAAAACAATATTTAAACAGCTCATTTCTGTTTAAGATTTTCTTTCCTCACAGACACATTTCTCAAATTTCAAGCCTGCTTATAAAAGTTCTACGACTATAGTGTATTTGAAACGTAGTTTTCATAAAGTCAACGCGTTTTGTTAAATATGCATTTGTGAAAAGGCGTAGGGGGGAATTAAATTGTTATACAGATAGTTCCAAGCTAGACGATAAAGTTGGCTATGGAGTATTTTCAAAAGAATTAGTACTGGAACTATCCGTTCGACTACCAGACTACTGCAGCGTTTATCAGGCAGAGGTTCTAGCCATAAAAGAAGTGGCTACATACCTCTAAATATGCATGCCGTAACAAAAACGACTATAAATATATTCTCAGATAGCCAAGCGGCCATTAAATCGATGAATGCGGCTATACTAAGATCAAAGGTTGCACAGGAATGCCGATGCCCTAAATGATATTAGCGTCGTATTCAACGTCAGCCTTATTTGGGTTTCGGGGCACAGAGATATTGAAGGAAGCTGTAGAGCTGATGAGCTAGCCAGAAAAGGTACTGCTCTTCAACCGAAACACCGTGATAAAAGTACCATTGGAATACCTTTGGCCACGAGTAAATTAATAATCAAAAACCACATTACCCAGGAGGCCAGTAGGTCATGGGAAGATGAAAATGCATGCGTAACAGCCAGGCGACTATGACTGCTTGGCCTCTCAAAAGAACATATCTCGATGGTCGTGGCTTATGTCACCGGCCGCTGGCTATTTGGAAGGCATTCCTTAAGACTAGGAGTATTCTCCCATGAATATTGTAAAAGCTGTAGAGATGAGGAGGAGGAGGAAGAAACAAAAGAGCACTTCCTTTGCAATTGTCCAGCCTTAGCTAAAATCAGAGCAGGTTGTCTAGGTAAACACTTTTTCAATTCTCTTACAAAACTATCTGGCGCGGGGACTAGACCAATCCTGCGCTTCATAAGAACCTCAACATTTTTTCATGAAAGTAAACAAACAAGGTTCCCGTGTCGCACAGTGGTATCACAACGGACCTGTAAGGTCTAAGTGAGTTGCTCATATGGACCGACTACCACCATAACCTAACCTAACCTAATAGGTTTGCGTACGAACCAAACAATTATCACAAAAAGTTTAGGTGGGTTTCAGTACACGACGTATCAACTTTGACACAAAGGCAATCTTAACTCTTCGATTGAAACTCTATAGAAAACTGTAATAGAAAATTTATCTTTTCAATAGAAACCTTTATTTTAACTTAAAGCAATAGAAAATCGTATCTTAACTTACCTTTGGCCCTTAAACCTGCCACTCAAGTTATTTACATCCAAGGAGTATACTCATGTATGCTTCACAGTATGAGTATTCCAGGCTCTGGACAGGTATATGAAATCAAAAAGTTCTCTAAGTTCTGAAAAAATTAGGATTTTTTAGAATCGACGGTTTTAAATTTGCTGTTTGTTGCAATTACTTCACTTTGCAACATTTTTCAAAAGAAATTTGGTTTCTCAAATGAAAATTAAATAACAGTGAAAGAGAGAAATCATTCGTGCATTAATGCACAAATTGGCTTGAACTGGTAGAACTTAATGCATATACATAGAAAAACTTATATGTACTTGCTTACCGTATGTAGATATGTAATAAAAGTTACCGGAATGTTTATTAAATTTCCAAAAATTACTGGAAGCAGTTGTGATGGCTGCAAGCATTGCCAGAATTATTAGTTACTGGAAACAAAATTTTGTATTGCATTGCGGGCATGTGCAGAAGGCGTTAACGCTAACAGGCCTAGAGAGCTGCTACAGAGGTAAGCCATAAATAAAATTTGAGTTACAAATTTTAGTTCCAGCTAAGGAGGGACATACAAATAAATAGTACATTTCTGCACACTTTCTCCGCTATTGTTTTATGGACATTTTCTGCTAGACAGTTTATTGGGCTATAACATGTAATACATATATACCAGGTGGCACAAAATTAATCATCCAATTTTATTTTTGAAAAACTTTTTCTCGGAATAAAAAATTTTGAATGATGGACATTTTCATTTTGACTTTTGCGCGCTGTTTGTATACTGTCCTAGTCCACAGGTGTCAAATATGATTGCCTATGACGCTATTTGCAAATATTATAAATCTTACGATAGAGTGATTAATTTCGTGCCACCTTGTCCACTGCATCGGATCCTGATTCAAAGACGACCCCACAGTTTAAATATAATTCTTAAATCACAAAAAAAAAATGCATAACTCACACCTAGCTCGAGATGACTGCACCTGTTCTTTTCTATGACAATAGTTGTGGAAACTAGTCGATAAAGAAACAACTGGCGCGATTTGAGGAACTCGGCCAAATTTGCGTAAGCGGTTAGCGCGCCAATTAAGAAGAAAAATAGTTGTGAAAACCCTAATTATGCAGATGAAACCAGCAGGCAGGAGACGCCCCTCTAGGTAATACTTTTCTACGCATTATCTATGGATTTGTTAACGGTAATCCTAGTTTTTTACTTCTCTGTGGCTTACCAGAAACCAGAAATAGTGAAACCAGGAAGAGTTTGCATAACACGGCTTTGAAAGGCCCTTTAATTTTATTGGTACGTTGTCACAGAAAATTTGAGTTCATTTTATACTGCGTATTAATTTCCATTTACATTGTTTATTTTAATAAAGAAAACACGTTTATTTTTTTTTTTTTTTGTTCAAAATTAGCTTTATTCATCAACGTAATTTCCGTCAAAAACATCGTAATCATTCCAGCGCTGCTCTAGCATTTCAATACCACTTTTATAGAACCAATTATCTCTTGCCTCAAGATAGACCTCATTTTGACCGATAACCTCTTCATTCAAACGAAATTTCTTACTGGCGAACCCTTTTTTAGTTTTGCCATTGTTTTGACTGACTTTTGACATAGTCCTGATGAAACAAAATTACGAGCGAACGCGGTACCCACTTTGAACAGAGCTTACGTGTAGTCAAATGCCATGCAATATAAAGCCAATCCGTTCTATCTTTATTTTTACCAGGCCAGCTAACTCTCGCAACCTCAACTTCTGATCATTCAATACGATTTTGTGGGGATTTTTTTTATGTTTTCTGGTATTACCGCCTCATTTGGACGTCCACTGCATTGTGCATCATCGTGGTCTCGGTGTCTCTACGACCATATTTGAGTTCAGCAAATCATCGTTTTATTATTGTTTCAGATGAAGCGGAGTCCCAGTAACACTTTCAACCATTGCTTCGTTTGAACGGTATTTTCCCCCATCAAGAAGTAAAATTAAAACCCGAATTCTATTCGATCCATTTTTTGAAAATAACAAAAGTAGCGTCACTTTTAACACTACAACTTAAGAACTAATGAATATCATGAACTTTTTTACACCTGTATTTTCTAGGTTAGTACAAACTGAATAAGAGGTGAGTTCAATAAAACCAGGGTCTATGTGTTAGGTCCGGGACTTTTCATCCCAAGTTTTTTATGTATCAGGTCAGTGCATAAGTTCGTGGGTTTTTCAAAGGTGGTTTTAGAATTAATAAAAAAGATGTTTAAAGTATTTATTAATCAATAATATATTTTCCTTCATTATTTACAATGTCTTCCCAACGTTTAGGCAAATTTTTCAATCCCTGCTCAAAAAATTGTTTGTTCTTGTAGCCAAAATATGCTTCGATATCCCTTTTTATAGCTTCTTTTGAGGAGTAGTTCTTGTTACTCATTTGGGATTGAAGTCCACGCAAAGAGTGATAATCACACGGTGCAATATCCGAAGAGTATGATGGATGCGGCATTAGCTCCCATCCGTGCTCGTTCAGCTTGTCTAACATTTGCCTTGCGGTATGAGGTCTTGTGTTATCGTGTTGAAACTTTGCGTTTATTCACTAAAGACGGTCGATTTTTTTTAAGTGCCTCATTCAGGTTTGATAGCTGATGGCTGATGGGAATAATAATCAGCAGTAATGTTCCGGTTTGGTTCTAGAAGTTCATAATAAACAATACCGGTCATATGCCACCAAATGGACTGAAGAATCTTCTTGGGGTGAAGGCCATCACCAAAAGTCGGTTCTGGTGTTTCATCTTTATCTAACCATTGGCGTTTGCGAACAGGATTATTGTAAAGGATTCATCACCAGTAACTATACGGTTCAAAAAAATTTCATTTTCAAGCCGTTGCAGCAGCTGAGAACACACATTCACTCTCTGCTGAAAGTTGGCGACGGAAAATCTATTCGGAATCCATTTTACCAGCTTTGAAACCTTTCACAACTGAACCAGGTGCCTGTGAACTGTTCCATACGATGTATTTAACCTCCAAGCTATCATACCGGCTGTCTAATTTGGCTCAGCTTCCACGAGTTCGAGCAAGGCGTCGGAGTTAAAGACTTCAAGACGACCAGCACCACTTCAGAACTATGAAAACCATTTTTGCGCAGTCCTTACACTCACGGTATCCTCTCCGTGAACAGTGTTTATTTCTGCAGCAGCAGTTGTTGCATTTTTACCACTTTTATAAAAAAATACAAAATATGCCTCTTATACGCAGATTCGACGGTCCTATTTTATTTTTTAACAACACGTGCTTCTACGAGGGGTGCCTTTTATATTTCGAGATTTGGCAACCCTGGTGTTGCAATCTGGCAACTGACAGCTGTATCGCAAAGTTTGACATTTTTTGGCTTTTACGTACTCAAAACGTTTTGAAATACCAATGCTAGTAACTTAAAAGATTCATCTCGGTCCAAAATGGAATTAAATCGTGAACATTTTCGTGCGATTATTTTTTACAACTTTCGACGTGGATTAACTCAGCAACATTGCATGGATGAACTTAATTCATTTTTTGGCGATCATGCTCCATCAAGGACCAGTGTTTATCGATGGTATGGTGAATTCAATCGTGGTCGTAGTTCACTCCAAGACGAATTTCGTGAAGGTCGTCCAAAATCAGTTGTTGTTCCGAAAACCATTGATGCTGTGCGCGAACTGATATTGCAAGATCGTCATGTGACCTATCGTGAGATTCAGACAATCTTAGGGGGACCAGCTTACATTCAAATTTGTTCTCGTTGGATCCCATACAATTTGTCAATCGCTCAAAAAAAGGCTCGTGTCGATTGGTCGAAGGAAATGCTCAAAAAATACGGTCGCGGGGCTTCGAAACACGTCTATAACATCGTGACAGGCGATGAATCATGGATTTACACGTATGAGTCCGAAAGTAAACAGCAGTTGACTGTATGGGTGTTTTAAGATGAGCCAAATCCAACAAAAGTTGTTCGCGCACGAAGCACTTCCAAGCATATGGTCGCCTATTTTTTCGGAAAAACTGGACATGTCGCAACCGTACCACTAGAACAACGCAGAACAGTAAATTCTGAGTGCTACACAACCATTTGTTAGCCAGTTGTCTTCCAAGAAATAAGGAAAACAAATCGCCAAAGACGGATAACTCTTCACCAGGACAATGCGAGCTCTCACACTTCGGCTCAAACAACTGCATTTTTGAGCACCCAAAACATCGAATTAATGGGTCATCCGCCGTATAGTCCTGACTTGGCACCGAATGACTTCTTTTTATTCCCGTACGTAAAAAACAAACTGAGAGGTTAACGTTTTTCGACACCTGAAGAAGCGGTTGCGGCATTCAGAATGCATGTTTTTCAAACGCATGCAAAAGTGTATAGATCTTCATCGAGAATATTTTGAAAAACAATAAAGAGATTTTCGATTATTAAAATTTGTTTTCGTTCTCTAATCCCGACACATAAAAGGCACCCCTCGTATCCGCGATTAAAATCACTTGTGGAATGCACAATATGTCAAAGAAAATATAAATAGTTCCGTTATATTCCGCGAATAATTTTTTGTATGCAAAAGTCGTACAAAAGTGAAATTATGGGTAAAATACGCACGAACTTATGGACTGACCCGATAGTAATTATACGAAATTTTCAAATTAAAATGTAGGTAAACAAAACGAAATTAAACATATCATATTGGCAATCCGCAAGCGAGGACAAATATTGTAAAAAATCACATCAGCTATTCTATTGATATCACAGTCAATATGTAGATTCGCGTTGATACAAACTGTTGAAAAATATCCATTAAAGCGTTACATACGCCCAGAATTAAAAAAAAATCGATTTTTTGTTTTTTTTCGAAATTTCGTAAGTAGTAGTATCTTAAGAATATACTCTCAAATTTTCATGAGGAAACACCCTATATTAAGCTTCTACAGCCCATTAGCTCAGTAGAGAGCGGCCTGCGCGCTCCTGTACCTCAAACTTTAAACTCGTTTTTCTCGCAAGAACTTTTTCCGACACGGTCTGCAAGATAACTCATACAGTTTTTAATATTTTTAAATGCGGTTTTTTTCTAAATATTCGAAAGTGTTTTCTCTATAGGTTTGACTCTTGATATTTTTATAAAAAAATTGTATAAACATAAATAAAGTGAACATTTCAAGGAGAAATGATGCCGACCGTGGAGCAACTTTTTTCATTGTACTTTGTGTCACGTGATTTTTTATATACTAATTTTTGTAAAGAAAAATTAAAATAAATTTTTTTACAAACTCTAAGTACTAATAAATAATGTTAATAATTTTTTTTATATTTATTCCTTTTGTTATCCCTTCTAAAAACAGTTCTTGCAGCGGATTTTTAGCGCTGCTGCACGTATGTAACCCATTAAAATAAATTCGTTCTTTAGTTCCTTTGTGCGAAGAAATACAGAACCTGAAGTTAAAAACATAGCGTTGTGTAACCCAAAATGTGCTGCAAGAAGTATTGTACTGTATTGTACTGAACAAAATGGTAAGAAAGTTTTTTATATCATATTTTACACACAAAAATTTTTGGTAATTATTATGTGCTGAATATGATGAGAGTGCTAAAGTTGTATACATTTTTTTTTTGCCAATTGCAACAGAAACATTTTTTAAAGTTGCTTTACAAAACCACTCACCTTCTATCAATTCTGCAGTAAGAAAAAATTGTTTTCTAGCAGCGGTCGTTTGTCTGTAGGCAACGGCCAACCTTCGAGCGTATTCATGAAAAAGCACTTCATAGAAAACCATCTGCGGTTCGGAGGTGGAAAAAAAAATTCAAGGAATCTCTATTAGTAGCGTATATCTCTCCATTTTGTAAGATACCTCGTTTCATTTTATGGCTCAAATCATACCTGTCAAATATAATCTCATTTGCTGAAATTGGGAATACTAAATCTCATGAATTCGTGTCAACTTCTGCAGTACCACAAAGTAGCATTCTTGGTTCTTTCTTGATTATACTTTTCATTAATGACCTTTGTTCTCGGTTCAAGTATTCTAAATATTTATTCCATGCAGACGATTTGAAACTTTTTCGCAGAATCTTCTCTCCATCGGATAAATTGTAATCACATGACGTTTTCCAAGTCCATGGATCCCCTTTCCTTAGCTTATTATGTGTCAAGTGTAACTCTTGTCTCAGTCAATGAAATTCGCCATCTTGGTGTTATTTTTTATTCGTTTTTAGGGTTTATTATCCATATTTCCCATATTATTCCGAAGGCATATGCCAACTTAGCTTTTTTGCAACGCTTTGCTAGTGAATTTAAAGTCCCATACACTAGGAACATCTTTTTTATGTTTCAGTCCGCTCGTAGTTGCACTATGCCCCCATCATCTGGAATCCAAATTTTCTTAAAGTTAAAAAAGTTCAGCGCAAGTTTGCACGTTTTATTCTTCAATCCTTACACTTTGATAGTCTCTTGCCATCGTACAGTCGCACTGTGCGGCCGATTCCCGAAAAGCTGGCCAAAACTCAAAATTTCTTACTCGGGGGTTGTCGGGGTCGCTGATCACGAATTTGATCTTAAAATTTTGAAAATCCACCCCCTTCCACCCCTATTGGCCACCCCCTCACGTGAAATAGCGTATATTCTAGAACATAATCAAGATGCATGTTAATTTATATGTTTTCGGGGTCGGTGATTACGAATTTGATCTTAAAATTTTGAAAATCCATCCCCTTCCACCCCTATTGGCCACCCCCTCACGTGAAATAACGTATATTCTAGAACATAATCAAGATGCACGTAAATTTATATGTTTTCGGGGTCGTAAGGTAGCAAGTGGTAGCAGCTGAATCTTGTTTTATTCAGTAACCATTACTTTCTGAGTAATAGGTTTCAAAGCAGCATATGACGGCGTTGTATTACTATACAGTTTGAAAACTCAAATTTTATAAAAAAAATTGCCAAAAATGTATCTACGTATTGCTGCAGCTAAAAATTTTGTGTCGAGGTATTGATATGTACTAAAGATTTCTCGTATTTTACTAACCTTCCGAAGATGATTCCATTTGGTTTTGTTCAATTTACTCCAGTACAAAATCTTTCAAATGTGTACAACTTTCACTATTCATCGACAGTAATACGATGCTCAAACGAAGGCCACGTTGCGACTGAAAATACAGAGGATACTTAGGGTACAGGACGTTGCTATGAACGGTTTTCACTACTCAAGGCATTACTGTAGCCAACCCAAAGACAAAAAAACTCTATCTAGAAACTTTTTTTTCGACTTTTGGCTAGTTTTTTGGGAATCGGCCGCACTGTGAGTCGTACAGTGTCAGGTGTATGCTTATTAATGTTTTTTCACTCGATCGAATGACTTGTCTAAAGCTTAAGGGGTTCCGGTGGTCTAGAATTTTCAAACAATCGATGTTTTTTTTTTTTGATATTTCGAAAATAGGCTTTTAAAAATATAGTGTCAAATTTTTGGAAGCCTATTCCCAGTATTTTCGATTCTACAGCCGTTTTAGCTCGTTACCCGGCGGCATCAATGGTCGCATTTAAATGGTTAAAACTTTAAACTCAATTATCTCAAAACTCCTTTTTTCGGCCTGGTGTTGTCAAAAAAAAAACTATTTTAGCGAATCGTATGAAATTTTGGTATCTTGTTCAAAACATCAATGACTATCGCCTGTACTAGAATCATATTATTACAGGGTTTCAATTATTTCATATTTTTTTGATTAGAAAATTGAAAAAAAACCCAATTTTTAGAGCGTCAAACTCAAAACTGCGCCATTTTGTCAAATTTTTTATTTCAGTAGTCGGACATACATAGCTACAGTCATACCGATTAATAATTTTTTTGGTTTTTGTGTTTCAGATTAATAGAAGAGCCAAAATTGGCAACACTGTTCAGGTACAATTTTTTAAGAGGATCAACTTCAGCGCCATTTAAAAAAAAATTTTCTTTTTCGTATGTAAAAGAAGTTAAATAAAAAACCTAAAAAACTTAAATATGGTTTCTAATTTTTTATTATAAGAAAATTCCTGAAAATACTCTAAAATTTCGAGCTCTAGACCACCGGGACCCTTTAATATTTATATTCGATATAAATACACGGTACCATTGACTATTCAGATCTACTCGGCCAAATAAGTTTCATTGTTCCTAATGGAGTACTTCGCTCTTCTAATCCATTTTATGTTGAGGTTCTCAGATCTATTAACTCAATTACGCCCCTCTTTCAAGAGCACTTGACTAGGACTAAATCTAGTCAGTAAGGTTTTTACCATTGGCTTAAATAAATAAGCAAAGAATTAAAAATGGTGGTTCTATTGCCCAAATAAATTGCAACGTAATCCAGGAAATGGTGCAACGAAAAAAAATTATATTTAATGCACACAAAACTGGTTGAGTTTGGTGGCATAAATAATTAAACTTACACTCACTGAGTTTTGAATAGCCGCTTTGGCTGATTTAAAACATACCAGCGGCGGCAGTCAAAAATGATATTATCAATAAGGTGAACACATTGCAAATTTGTCAGTCTGCAGAAAAAGAAATTTTAAGAAAAATTTACGTCTACTGGTAAATGGCAAAGTGTCACCTGGCAATAAAAATTAGTTTGCTTCTACTAAGTGGATGGGAATATTAAAAACCCAGTCAAATATTGTAACGAAAATTATATTAGCCGAACCCAAATAGCGGTAGTCCATATTCTTCACCTGACAATAGTATGTGCTTGTGTATGTATGTGTGATTTTGAAAGGTGACATTCATTTACATCATTCTACTCAACGCCAAATCAATTGAAAACCAAGAGGCGACATTAATTTTCGCAAGAAATTTGTAGAAAAGGTTCGAAAGCAACCAAACAAATTGGCTGCTCAGACGGAAAGTGATTACTCACAAATAAGATGTGCATTTTTCTCTAGAAATTCCGGCAGGTCTGTCCGAACGTGCGTATGAGTACATGTCGAAAAAGCGCTATAACAGATTTTGTCTGCAATCGCTGCAATAAAGATTTTTTTCTTAGCATTGCATTCCAAGTGTTCGTAAAATCTCTACAGTGCCAGGGTATTTCATTGAAAGTGGCATGTAGTTAGTGGAATGTAAATGAACTGGGGTTCGTTGTCTGGGTTCCTGAACCCAGAGACACTCTGGAAAGCTTCGTAGCGAATAAGCAGACTGGAAGGAGAATTGATCTTAAATCAATTATCATCAACATGCATAGCACTACAGCTCGGTGTGAACCTTGGCATCCTCCACAATTTTTCTTCATGCTTCTCAGCCCTTAGCCATACCATGGTAGTTGACCCTCCAATACTTCTTAGATCGTCCTCAATGTCGGCCAACCATCTTTTCCCCGGTCGCTCTCTTCGCTTTTCACCTTATATGCGTCCATTCAATACCTCGTGCGAGTTATTCTTTCATTTGGCATTCTGCAAACGTGTTCTAGTCATCATTAAATCAGTCAATTCTGTCCAATATGTAGGTTTCGTTTTATCTTCAAGCAAGATCTGGATAAGGTACATCGCGCAAGCCAACAGTAGATGGACCACGGAGTCCACTTTTGAGATAAGTAGATAGATTTAGCGTAGAAGGAATGAGATCAGACTTAGGTCCTTTATCTATCTAGCTCGGCCTTTCATTAGTACGGTAGTTGTTATCATTATCGGGCACTGCGTAATAGGAATACGTATGGGGTTTACCTCAAACAACTTTTGATGCAGTTACAGGAATGAGAAGAGTTGGAGAGCATTGAACACTTCTTCTGCCAACACTCCGATCTTGCCAAAAAGCGATATCCCTGTCTAAACACTTACTTTTTTGGATGTATGCCAGACTTGGAATCGGCTTATCGGCTTACATCTTAGCCGAAGGCCTTAGTTGCTAACGTTGGTAAGCAGTTATTTCTTAAATAATTAGGGTTTTTCAGTAAGAGCGCTTCAACTTTTGAACTTTTTTGAATAAAACACAAACGGTTTGACTTTTTTAACTAATTTTTTTTTTTTTGTTATCGAGTTTGAACATATACATTTAAGTATGAAATTCGATTTCTTTTGCATGACCACCGCGTGCACGTTTTACGAAGTCCAATCGTTGAACCCAATTTTCGACCACTCTTTTGCATAAATCGGCCGAAATTCCAGCAATTTCGCGTTCAATATTGGCTCTGAGCTCACAAATCGTCGCCGGCTTGTTACTGTAGACCAATGGCTTCACATAACCCCAAAGAAAATAGTCTAGAGGCGTCAAATCACACGAGGGCGGCGGCCATTCGACCGGTCCATTTCTGGAAATAATGCGCTCATCGAACTTACTCTTCAACAAATCAATTGTAGCGTGTGCTGTGTGGCTTGTGGCCCCGTCCTGTTGAAACCACATGTCGTCTAAGTCCATACCATTCAATTGCGGCCAAAAATAATAATTTATCATGTCGCGGTATCGATTTCCATTCACAGTAACGTGGCGATCGTTCTCGTCAAAGAAAACCTATGGGCCAATTACGCCGCCGGCATGTAAACCGCACCAAACAGTGATTTTTTCGGGATGCAACGTGTGGATTGCTTTCTGCTCAGTAACGCAAATTTTGCTTGTTGACAAAGCCATTGAGCCAAAAGTGAGCTTCATCACTGAAGATGATTTTTCGACTTCAAACTTTCTTAACAGAACACGCATTTTTATAATAAAATTCAATGATTTTCAAGCGTTGCTCAAGTGTGTAGCGTTCCATAACAAAATGTATACTAATGAAGTTTACAAATGACAAGCGAAAAATAAAAAATATTGCGTCGTTCGCCCTCCCTATCGGAAAAAAGTTGAAGCGCACCTATTGAATAACCCTATATTATTGTACAAATGCAAAAAAAATTTTTTTTTGTTTTTGGAGTAATCACTTTCCGTCTGAGCAATCAATTTGTTTGATGGCTTTCGATTTTTCTTTCACACTTCTTTCGAGAATTAATATCGTCTGCTGGTTTTCAACAGATTTGACATGGGAGTGAGCTATGGCAAGGAATGTCACCATTCAATGCCCCACACTCATACTAATGCCAGGTGAACGATAGTATTTTATCGTTTTTAAGAGAGACAAGGTGTTTGCACCACATTGGCAACTAGAGGGAACACTTCAGTCCAAACTAATTATATGACAATTGGCCTCCAGAACTACCCTTATGACGAGTGGCCACTACCGAAATGAAACCTAACTTTACCAACCATTGTTGAAATATTTGTAGCCGATAGTCAATAGTATTGCTGGCGGCTATATGCAATCGTCTTTCTCACAGCGTAAACTCAATGAATCAGACCCTCAATCAATAGTGTATGGTTTCTATTTACTTACTATTTAATGCAAATAGAGGCAGTTCATCGCAGACCTCTTGCAATAAATGGTAGAATTTCTTCAAGCCAGATACTTTATTATTTTACTCGAAAGTGCAAGGAGTGTTTCGTTCGATATTTCATTTTTTTAGTGAGAGGTTATGCGATGAAATACTTACGTAAATATAAATCTGGGATATATATTATTCAGTATCCTCTGAAATTGATATTTCGATTGCGATAACAAATCGGACGTATGGTATACTCTTTAAGTGCTTTAGTAAAAGGGCAAGATTAGTAGATTTAAATACGAAAACATGAAAAGGATAATGGAAACGTAGTCTCCTATTAGTACGTTGAGTGGTATTTACTCAAGAAGCGTCGGTCAGCCTATTAAACCATCATAGAAAAGCATTAAATACTGAATAGTCTGCCTATGCAAAGGAAGTTTCAGTTCTGTGAGCAAGCAACGGGCACTGTAAGATGGGACGGGATCACTAAAATTAAGCAATAAAATGAAGCTATGGAAGAGCGAAACGAATGAAGTTAGGTTGGACTGCCTCAATTCCATCAGCGTCGAGCTATAAAATGGATTCCATATTACTGAAGTATACTCCAATTTTTAACGAGCTAAAGAGTTACAAGGTGATTTTCTGATATAGACACTCATGAAGTATTTCGCTTAGCGCTTTGAGAATAGTAAATTGGGGTAGGGAACCTAAATTCAAAAATTTCTTAATTGTAAAAGGCTCTAAATTTAATACAGATTAAATGCTCCCAGTATGTATAAAAAGATACTAATAAAGAATTTTCATTTGATAATTTAACTTGTTTTAAGATGCATTCTACAGTATAATCGTTTTTCACTTTCCATAAGATCTGCTACTGTTGTGCATTTCAAGCGACTGCGAGAAGAATTCAACCGAAATAAGCTGGATATTGCATTGTTGACATAGGAGGGTACTTCGAAACGTTTTTTTTAAATTAAGCGCAAATGTATTGGCGATACTTCACAGAAATAAATCATTAAATATTATCATAAATCATTTTGCAGTCCTTGCTGTCCGCTATAGGCACGTAATCTTCCTGCAAAATCTCAGAATATCTATGTGGAATAGAAATTTGGATTGTTTAAAATGGAAAAAAATATTATTAATAAAGAAAACAAAAAAGATGGGTATAAAATACCAGCTAACGGCACACCTCAGGTGATCACAAATGAATACGAGTTTGAGTTTTCAATTTATACAAAAGAAAGATTATTGGAGAGATATAGTACCATAGGAATGTAATCATGTGAGTGACAATGCGTGGAACCACAAACATTCAAGCTTTGTTAATAAAATATTGCACGTGGCGAGAGCCCCGGTCATAAAATACCAAATGATAGAAATTTGTTTTCTAAGAACGATCGCCCTCGGTAGGCAATGGCCAAACTTGTATGTGTATTTCTGCCTTGAAAAAGCTGCTCATAAAAAATATCTGTCGTTCGGAGTCACCTTAAAAATCCATTTGGAGAAAACAAGATGACGTGCGTGGTGCAAATAAAGGGTGATTTCTTAGCTATTACCTTTTTAAACAGTTGGTTTAAACAGCTGACGCACGTTTCGTGTTTTGTTTCACTGTCAAACATCTTCAGTTTGGTCTATAATTTAAAAATGAATCGTCTTACAAACGAACAACGCTTGCAAATCATTGAATTTTATTATAAAAATGCGTGTTCTGTTAAGAAAGTTTAAAGTCGAAAAATTGTGTTCAGCGGCGAAGCTCATTTTTGGATCAATGGGTACGTAAATAAGTAGAATTGTCGATTTTGGAGTGAAGATCAGCCAGAAGAATTGCAAGAGCTACCAATGTATCCAGAAAAGGTCACAGTTTGGTGCGGTTTATGGGCTGGAGGTACCATTGGACCGTACTTCTTCAAAGATGCTGCGAATCGTAACGTAACTGAGAATGGTGAGCGCTACCGTGAAATGATATCCAACTTTTTTTTGCTCAAAATGCAAGAGCTTGACTTGCATGACATGTGGTTTCAGCAAGACGGTGCCACATGCCACACAGCACGCGTAACAATGGACTTGTTGAGAGGCGACGTCGGTGAACATTTTATTTCACGTTCGAGACCAGTCAATTGGCCACCCAGATCGTGCGATATAACGCCTTTAGATTATTTTTTGTGTCTATTCAGACACGACTGCTTCAATTAACGCTTTGGAAGACAACATTAAAGCATTTATATGTAAGATACCGTCCGAAACATTGGAATGAGTATGCCAAAATCGGGTCTAAGCTGATGGACCTCTTGAAGCGCAGTCAAGGTCAACATTTGCATGAAATAATCTTCAAACATTCAATTATATGGACTGTACTATCGATTTAAATAAAAATTTCATGCATTTTTCTGAGTTGTACGTGTGTTTTTTTGAAAAACTTTCCTATAGCTCTTAAAAAATCAGCCTTTAGAAGGAGGAGCTGAGCCAAACACCCAAAAATGGTGTAAGCGTCTATTATTACTCCACCCGTTGCTTAATTATAAATGCACAATAGTCGAATATTTATATTGTATTTTACAGAAAATATATTTACATGCACTGTTTGAAAGGTTGTGTTAAGAAAAACAAGACCACAGAACAAGCAAAAAAACAACATCATTTCTATAAGGTACGAAGAGAGTAGGCAAAATTATAAATTCGGAATCCCTTTAATATATTTTTTATTTGCTCCCCTAATAATACAAGGTATTTCTATTCCTTTCAAAAACTTCAAAGATCCTGTTCGGCATTGAATCAAATAACTTTTTCACTAATTGCTTGCTACGGGAGTACTAAATAAATGAAGAATGGCAACCTTCTACTCTTCCCTGAAAAATACGGCTTACTTTCTCCATAAGCCTCTCGAACCAATTCAGCGCGTTCTCCATGACATTGAGATCTGGAAAAAGAAAGAGTGTCAAACCAACTCAAAGTGCGACGTGATGAATGACAGGTTTCATTATCTTACTGAAAAACGCCAGAATGCACATTGAGAAATGGCAGCAATTTACCCAAAAGTAAGGTTTTGTTCTCTTGGGAATTCATGCGTGTTGATACGAAGTGGATTTTAATCTTTCCTAATGTACACACAGCTCCACACACCATGAGAAAACCAAAACAAAATTTCTCTTTGAAAACTTTCTGGGTACTAAATGCATATTTCTCTAATACTTACGAAATCCATCTGGCTCAACTAAGTTAAATTTCTTTTCATCAGAGAAGATATCTTAAAAATATTGGGAAAATTTGGAAAATTCAACATTAAAACTTATACATCAAAGTTGTTTTATCTGCTTGTATTCAAAGCTAGTAAACTTCAATTACGTTCCGTATATAAGGAGCGAAGGTTTTCCCTTCACTGGTCTGCTGTATGTTTTGGAGCTGGCTCCATTTAGGGACTTTAATACGGCCCATTTAAAGATTAGGTTAGATTGACCTGGCGGGCTGAAAGCCATCACATAGACCTATTGGTCCTTAGTGGTATCAGATGGAGTTTGACTCTTACGTTTCCTTGTAGTAGGCTTCTTGTAATAAGCCTGCGTCTTTTGCGTATCTAAGTAAGCTCTGAAGTTCTAACCTCGAGAGACATTCTAACCTCTCATATTGTAGAGCTCCTAAACATTTCATTCGAGTTCTAACTAATGCAGGGCAAGAAAATAGATGATGTTCAAGAGATTCCCTCTCTTCTAGTTCACTGCAAAATCTGCAGCTGTCATTGTTTGTAATTCCCACCTTGTATGCGTGTGTCGCTAACAAATTGTGGCCTATCAGTGTACTTATGATAGTTCTCCTGACCTTTCTAGACAGGGCTAGTACAAATCTGGCGTATTTATCTACATTCCGTGTACACATGACTTTCGCGGTTTTACAGGTGGGTAGATTATTTCCCCTCCAGTCTATCTGTGTTTTCCGCAGCGATGTCATTGTATAATGTATTTAAAGGTTTCAGTATGTCGTTTTCTTGTTCGAATAGTGTGTAAACAGCGCTTTTGGCAATCTCATCTACAACTTCGTTCCCTGCAATGCCCTTATGTCCGGGTACCTAATAGATGTGGACCCGTCTGTCTGCGGCTAGTCTCTCAATGGCTTATTGCCTTTATTACCGCTTGACCGTCAGCGTATATATTTATGTTGCTCGATGACTTTGCTAGTGCCATTTCTGCAGCCTTTCCTACCGCAAAGATTTCTGCTTGAAAAATAATGCAATGGTCAGGGAACTTAATTGGCCACCTGATAAAATAAATAAAACCTGAATAAATCTCTGCACCTACTCCGTTCATCATTTTCGAGCCGTCAGTAAATATATTAAGCTTTTTGGAGACAGGTTTCACACCTCTTTTCACTCCTCTTCCATTTAAAGCTCGCCTTAAAACGGCCCGAGAAGCATTTAGATCAAATTCAGCTTTGATATCTCGAAAGCTTTTTGTACCATTTCGCGCCAAGCGAAAAACCTTTTGCACTTCACGATGTTTAAAATTTCTTTTCGTCCACCCTGATTATTAGTAGCTCCATAATTTTCTTCCTTTTTTAATTTCGAATGACTTTTTTTTCGACGGTGAGGTTGGGTTAAAAATACCTTCGCACCATATAGTAACCGTCGCTAATACGTGTGTGGTGATTTCACTAAAAATATCCCTCCTCTTCTCTTGGATTTTTCCCTCCACACCGGGACTGCTTCCGCATTGCTTCGAGGTAGAGGGCGAAGGACACTTACTTACTCACCCTGCCTCCAGGGTCCCCTGTTTGGCATAACTTTCCATTTCGCGCTTCTTTTTTCGGATAATATCCTCCACGAATTTTGCAACGGCATTCCATTTTTCTTTGTCTCTCATCATTTTCTCGATAATTTCTTCAGGTGTAAGTACACCAATAGCTCGTTGCAGAGCTGTTCTCTCTACGTTCCACCTCTCGCATTTAAAGAAGGTGTGCTCCGCATCATCAAAGTCAGTATCTCCATATATGCAGTGTGGATGGCTCACTTTTCCCTTTCGCCACAGATACTTGCGAAAGGACCCATGTCCGGACAAAAACTGTGTGAGGTAATAGTTAACCTCACCATGCTTTCTTTCTACCCACTTCTTTAGATCGGGTATTAGTCTCGTTGTCCATCTACCGTACCATTCAGAACTCCATCTTGCCTGCTAAAGTGTGAGCGTTTCTAATATCGGAGAAGCATGGTACTGGGATTCCTGTGTTTTTTGCCTCCCATCGCCGTTTGCGCTCTTGTGCTAGAATATCTATAGGGGTGGTTCCGCTGAAAACTAATACCGCTGCTTCGGATACTGTTCTGTATGACGAAGTCACTCTGAGAGCACAGGTGCGTTGCACAGATTGCAGAGTTTACCGCCGGTATTGCACCCTTAGCGAATCTGCCCATAATTCGCATCCGTATAAGAGAATCGACTTCGTCGTGTCCAGTCAAAGTTTTCGCTTGTTCTGCGTTGGACCTCCAAGGTTTGCCATGAGCTTACTTAACATGCCGCTTACTTTGGCAGCTCTTGTAGGAGCATGTTTTATATGCGCTGAGTAAGTTAGCCTTGTGTATAATTGCACTCCTAGGTACTTGACCACACTTTTTGTCGATAAAGTGGCATCGAGTACTTGTATGTCTACTTCTAATGGGATACGTCTGCTCGTTAGAAGGATTAGCTCTAATTTCTCTGTAGCCAGCTTTAATCCATGGTCTTCTAGCCATGTCTGAACTCGGATCATCACCTGATTTTAATTTCGAATGATAAAATCACTTCTTTCTAAAATATTAAACTACTTTTTTCTGCCAAAGCAGAAACAAAAGCTAAAATTTTACCTTTTTCTATTTCTGTAAGCTATTATCCTCTTTAATTATTTCTTTTATTGCAAATGATAATTTTTCTTGATATTCATGCCAGGTTCCAGCAATCAATTTTAAAATTTATCAGGCGTGAAAATTCAAAGTTGCACAACTTCCATACGAAACTTTGCTATTGATTGAAAAAATGTTGTTTTGATTATTGGTTTTTATAACTTTAACCAAAATTACTGATTAGGCAAATTCACTGTGATTTCAAAACGATAAGCGTGAGAAAGTGTCATTTGAATATTTTTCATTTCTTTGGCAAACATGTTTGTGCGCTTACCTATACATATGCACATATACAAAAGCACGTGTTCAAATACACGCAATAACAACACCCTGGAACAAGCATGTAAAACATGAATGCTGCTGACGAAACCAGAGAGGGAAGGACAGGTGATGCAGAAGTGACAATGAAATCGACAGCCCCTAAAAGCAGCTAAAGCAACCTTTACTTACAGCTGGCAATTGAACCTACATATACGAATACATATATACGTATATATGCAAATATGTTTGTTCATCTAAGTGTATTTGCCTAACCAGGGAGATCGACGAACGTGGCAGCAAGCTTTGGAACAACTTAATAAAGCCAAGTGCCACAGCGCAGTGTTTAAGGGCCTCACACATGCGGATATTCTATGAGTGTAAAGAGTGTGTATATGTATGGTTGGGCAGGTGAACATATGACCATTCTCACGGCTAGCATACATTCACACACACACACACTCATACCTACTCTGCATACTTGCATCTGTAGGATAAGCGCTATTTTTGCAATTCCATCTGTACATACAAACATATGTATGTATGCAAATCTTTGTGTATGCGGCAAAAGCTATTGTTTTGACTTAATCAACATGCCACACGCTGTTGCAAACAACATGATGTGGTAAGGAGTAGAGATAGGGGTGGCGGCATGGGGGTAGTGGCACCGTACAAACAGTTGAAATGGCCAATCTGTATTGCCACAAATAGGAGAGTAACAAGAAATATCACAACAGCTACAAA
>JAYXIM010026960.1:0-20125 GCA_037575425.1 Anastrepha fraterculus
CACAAACGAAATCGGAACTTTGTGTCTACTGAAGAATAAGCATTTGCCAGTATTAAGACCAAAAGAGTTGTCATCACTCCTAGCATCCAATCTTATTAAGACCTGTTGAAGTTTCATGTAATCAGCCACGTCATCTGCATACATCAGTCAACGCGGTGTTGAAAAAATGTCTGGAATATCATTATCAAAGATTAAGAATAATAGTAGCCCGAGTTGACAGCCATTAGGTACACCTGAGACAACTTTGCTGGCATGAGATTTAAGACCCAGTGATTATAATCGAATTACAATTTACTAAATTATACATATAAAGCTAAGCTCATATATATTACTCCTTGGGGGATTTTTAGATCGCTGATTACAAAACTAATGACATTTTTTGAAATTCAGAATGATGGATTTAATACGGCCGACAAAAATGTATATGTTTGTGCAGAAAATATTCACTAGCAAGCAAAATACCACGATAAAATTTCTACATCTTATAAAAAAAGCTCTCAAAATGTGTACCTATGTAACTAAATAGCTACACACAGAAGACTCCGACTTGTACAGCGTTTTTGGAATTTTAAAATTTCTCTCACATGGAAGTAATTCAGAAGGAAAATCCGTTCATATTGACTGTATGTGCAATAAAATCAGATACCTTTTGCCATATATAAATGGAGTGCAGGTGCCGTATCAAAACACGTCTAAATACCTGCGTATGACTATTAACACTAAGCTCAGATGAAGTGCTCACGTAATGAAGCAAAGAGAAGGACTTGATATTTAATTCATGCTTATGGTTAAGCGTATCGCTTTGTCCACTTATAATAAAATATTATATTTCTCTACAAGCAAATGCTTATCCCAATTTTATGTGAACCAACTATGGGTTTGCTCAAGCTCCAGCAAGATACCCTATGATCTGAAAGTAACGGGAATGTTTAAATAAAACAAAACAGAGTTAAATTTCGGGCAAATTTATTTATCTGTTTCAAATATGACCCGTCTGAAGCAACACACATGTGCCAACGTTTAAGGGGCTATTCTGGTCTAGACGCCTTAATTTTAGGCATTTTTAAAACTAAGATAAAAAAAAATAAAAAAAGGTCTACTATCCATTTTTTATGGTTTTTATTAATATTGGAAAAGTATAAAAAAAAATTTATAAAAAAATTAAAAAAATCGTGGAATTACAGGCAGGCAGAGTGGGGGATACATAAAAAACGGTGCTCCATGGTTGACATGAATCCAACCCTTGTAGTGAACCAAAACCAACAAATTAAAAAAAATTCTTCATTGGTTAGGATGCCGCCATCGGATTATGCCAACTGAAAGAAAAAAAAAAAGAAATTCTCAAAATGGCGTCAACTTAAAAAAAAAAATTTACCCTTTCAAATTTTTTAAAAATACTTCAAACTTAAATTTTTCAAAATCCGAGGCAGATGCAATAGACGTAGATAGATGTATAATAAAAAATTCTTATCAAACTTCAAAGCGATCGGTCGACTAGAACTTGAGAAATCATGACGACCATCTCAAAAAAAGGAGTTTTGAGCAAATCGCGCTGGAGTTTGAGCAACAATTCCAATAAAACAACTTAGATCATAATATTTACTACTCACTCTGAATTAATTGGCGATATATTTCCAGGTATATATATATACATGGCAAATTTCAGCGTGATATGTCACATAGTTTGTTTTCTGTGCTACTGTAAATAAGTCAAGCTCGAGTGTGTTCTTCGAATTTAACGATGGAAATTCAAAGAATTTGTTTGAAATTTTGTTATTCCAACAAAATTTCGGCTTCAGACGCCTTAAAAATATTGCAGACTACCTATGGGGACTCTGCTCTATCGCGTGCACGTGTTTTCCAGTGGTACAAATCGTTCAAAGAGGGCCGTACATCAACCCAAAAACCACGCCAAAGTCGCTCAAAAATTAAGGTTATGCTGACTGTTTTTTTCGATTACGAAGGTGTGGTGCACCCGGAGTTCCTTCCGCAAGGCCGATCGGTTAACGCTGAAGATTATTTAGACGTTTTCATGCGTCTGCGCGAGAACATTCGTCTTAAAAGGAAGGAATTGTGGGACAACAAGTCATGGTTCTTGCATCACGATAATGCACCAGCTCACACATCACGTCTTGTTCGCGATCATTTGAACAAAAATAATGTTAATATCGTTCCGCAAGCACCGTATTCGCCTGATATGGCTCCATGTGACTTTTTCCTGTTTCCCAATCTCAAGTTGCCGCTCCGTGGAAAACATTTTGAGACAATTGAAGTCATAAAAGAGAATTCGAAGAAAACACTCGAGCTTGACTTGTTTACAGTAGCACAGAAAACAAACTATATGACATATCACGCTGAAATTTGCCACGTAAGCTTATAAGAGTCCTACCAAAAAACAAAAAATTTATTTTTGCCATATGTCATCCGCGGTCCGTTTTATTGATACCGTCTCGTTCATATTTGAGTAGAAGGTAGAAAAAATAAAGGTTGTGTGGAATTCAAAAGATTTTTTGGAAAGAACGAGTCCTCAAGTCGTCCGGTAATATCTCCCGTTCATTGTGCGATTCGCTCCACTCGGCTGGCTTAGACGCCACGACACAAAAACCGCTGTATCTCCGAGAATAATTCGAATTTTGGAAAATTCGTTGAAGGGCATATTTTTGAAGGTCTAAACTTTGAAAATATGCAAAAAAAATCCATTTTTCCAATTTTTTTTTGACCAGAATACCCCCTTAACCTAGACCTCCATGCACCCCTGGTAGCCCGACGAAGGCATGGCCTTCTGCTCCTTCGTCCCATTCTCTTTGCTCTGCTCTATCGACTGAAATCTCCTTCCACGAAGTGGTAACTTCAATTTGGGAAACAAAAAACGTCGAACGAGGCCATATCAGGTGAAAACGGTGCTTGCACGATAGTATTTACTTGGTGTTTGGTCAAATAATTCAGCACAATTTGGTCTACGTGCGATGGCGCTTTATCATCATGCAAAATCCAAGAATTGTTTGCCCACATTTTCGGTACAGCGTCTCTCAAATGATCCGATGGCACTAAAAAGTACAGATGTGTGTCTTACAGACCTCCCAACATAAGAAAAAAATATGAAGAAGTTCCCATGTGCGCGATTCGTTCAAATTAAACATTTCCAGTACTTTGTAATCATAGGGTACTTCAAATCCAAAGCTTCCAAAATAAAGTCTGGTGATGCGCTGCTAACGCGCCATGATATGTAACGATCAGCAACCTTGAATGCGATCTCCGCATAGAACCAGTTGCCTTCGTTATTAAAAAAAGACCCTTTCTCACATGAATGGGTTATCTCATCATGTTAACAGCGAAGCCTCAGCCCTCACCGATCAAGACAAATGGTTGGAAAGGTTGAGATGCAAAAGGCCGCACCACCTCACGCAGTAATCAACACCTTTTTAAGTTTTGTACAAAGCAGCATCGTATTAATTGTATTACGCAAAAACCAAAGAAAATTGTTCCTCAGTTTATTTATTGTTAATTAGTGGCAATGCAAATGGAATAAAAAAAAACAAAAACTTGATAATTTTTTGTTGACTCAATATAAGCCTGAAAGTGCTAAAAACTAACAAAATAAATTTTCAATCTGCAAGAAAAAAAAACCGATTCAAACGATTGGAGTACTGTTTTGTTGCTAAAAAGTGTCAAACAGTTTACTATCACACTGCATTAGTCAAGTTTATGAATTATTTAATATTCAAGAAATTTTTTCTAAAATTTTATAGAGAAAAGGAACATTTTTCCAAAAAAAAAGTGCTAGTTAAGCTAGAATAAGCAGGCAAATCAAGAGAGAAAATGTTGCATTGCTCTCTGATATCTACTATAGGTATATCTATTTATTTGTTATTGAGCTCCTCACAACTCTTACGTATATATTTTGCCTTAATATTTAAAATAATAATAAATATAAGGCCGACCAATAAAGGCGAGCGTTTTTCTGCTTTTGTGAACCTTTTTTTGAGTATTTTGAATTTCTAAATTCAGAGGTAATCTCGTGACCTATTTGCCAGTCAATGAAATAAATGTGCTCCTAATGCATTTCATAGTATTCAATTGTGTTTTACTTTTGCATTCAAAAGCTGCTCCGAGGTCGACCCCTTTTCAGCATAATTATATAAAGCAGGTATGTAATATATATGAAAATGTACCTATATATAAGGTACAGTAGCTTAGAATGAAAAAAAAACTCACAAACTATTTTAAATACTAGTTTGGTTTGAAATGTAGAAAAAAAAATGAAATGTTAATGCAATATTATTTCAGAAATTCGCATTTGCTCTGCATTCTCTTATTTTTAGACGACTTCGCAAATGTGAGGTTAATAATTTGCGCTAAATTTGAAACTCGAAAAGATTTTTGAAAGTGGGGTTTTATTTGTTGGTCAAAGGCATTAGTCTTGCATTGATAACTTTGACTCTAAAGCGCGATAAGTCCACAAATGCATAACAAACTTGGTATGTAAATAGAATAAGGGTTGCCAATTAAATATTGCGATATGGCAAGTACATACATATATCAAATCCGGCTTTACCATCGTAACATTTGACACTTTCAATGGCAACCATTCTCAGAGCGTTTTTTCATAGGACTGATATTTGTGTTGTTACATGCACTTGCAACATTCATCTTGGCAAAGAATTCGAATTAATTCGCAAAAATTCTCATGCGTTAGTATTCTCTGATTTCCGACGTGAATCAAACCAACAACGGCGTGAGAATCCACTCGTTTCGTGTTATAGAAATAAGGTATTTCTCCAGCCAAAGTGTTTCGCTGGTTTACCGAATTCAACCCGGTTTCTATTTTAATGTGGAATGAATTTCGCCATCGGTTTCGCCAAAATCGGCGATTATATCTGAAACGATTGATGCTGGGCGTGAGTTGATATTGCAAGTGGGTCATGTGGCACCCTATGAGGTAGGGGCATGATTGGACAGTAGTTTCACTTGTCTATAATATATTTAGTAATGCATAATAATTTCGCCGCCAATAAAATTTATTCCTGTTGTATACCGAATCATTTGGCAATAGCTCAAAAAGAATGGTGCCTAGGAAAGGTGCAAAGGAAAGTTGATGGCATTTAATCACGGTGCATCTATCAGATCGTGAAAGATGATAAATTGCTTGTTAACCTTAAATTAACTGACTATCGACTTTGGGTATAGATGTTACAAGAGGAATCAAATCTATATAAAAGTTGTTCGAACGTAAGCCATTCAAGGCAAATGCTCGCTCAGAGTAAATGGATACTTTAGCCATTAATGCTAATAGAGCCATGTGGAATGGTAAATTTTGTATGGCACACTCAAAATCAATAGTATGATATTTAGAAACAACTATATGGTAATATAGAAGTATTTCAAAGACAGCTCTTGCTAGTGGGAGCGTTAGTGGCTTACTTAGTTTTAAAGTTTTCCCCACAAAAAGAGTTGAGGGTCCTAACACATCGCTGGTGAACATAAAATCATCTTTTTTGGTAAAAGTAGTTTTAGTAAATCGATATCATCGGCCTTAACAACCGCGCTGTTAGTTCTGCCTTCTCCAAACTGGATAAAGAGGCAAAGCGAATGGGTTTGGTGGTGAACGAGGACAAAACGAAGTACCTCCTGTCTTCAAACAAACAGTCGGCGCACTCGCGTATCGGCACCCACGTCACTGTAGACAGTTATAATTTCGAGGCTGTACAAGACTTCGTTTATTTAGGAACCAGCATTAAAACCGATAACAATGTCAGCCTTGAAATCCAACGTAGAATCTCTCTTGCCAACAAGTGCTACTTTGGACTAAGTAGGCAATTGAGCAGTAAAGTTCTCTCTCGACGAACAAAACTAACACTCTACAAGACTCTCATCATGCCCGTGCTGAAGTATGGCGCAGAAGCTTGGACTATGACAACATCCGATGAAGCGACGCTTGGAGTGTTCGAGAGAAAGATTCTGCGTAAGATTTTTAGACCTTTGCACGTAGGCAACGGCGAATCTCGCAGACGATGGAACGAAGAGCTGTATGAGCTTTACGACGACATAGACATAGCGCAGCGAATAAAGATCCAGCGGCTTCGTTGGCTGGGTCATGCCGTCCGAATGGATACAAACGCTCCGGCTTTCGATGCGGTACCAGCTGGTGGTAGCAGAGGAAGAGGAAGGCCTCCTCTGCGTTGGAAAGATCAGGTGGAGAAGATTAGCACGAGAAAGAAACGACTGGCGCGCTTTGTTAAGCTCGACCAAAATCGCGTAAGCGGTTATCGCGCCAATTAAGAAGAGAAGTTTTATTAAATGACTCTAGTAATGATATTACGAGTAAAGGGCAAACCCAGTGTAGACCTACGAGTTTCTAAGGCATGGGATTAATAAAGTTCACAGGCCGAAGTCTCCAAATAAAAACAGCAAATTCTAAATCAGACCTGAAAAAATATGTATGGACTAACTTGACGGTACAGGAATCAGAGAACTTAGTGGTATTCCGTCTGACGAAGCCACAAGAATTGAAAGTATTAAATTCGTAACTAAGTTCACGCTGTTTTTTTTTTTTTGATGAAAATACAACTGTATTCTGTAAAAATGGTTACAAATGAATCATTGAAAGTATTGTCCATCGCTCGCTACTACTTTTTCACATCTTTCTGGTAGAACTTGTATACCGCCGCGGTAAAACTCTTCATCTCTTGAGGCTATCCACGGATCAAGGCATTTTTTGATGTCTTCATATGAAGGGAACTACTGGTCAGCTAGACCATGTCCCATTGATCGGAACAGGTGATAATCGGACAGCGCAATATCTGGAGAATATGGCGGGTGGGGTAGGATTTCCCATTCAGAGTTTTCAGGTAGGTTTTTACGAGTTTGGCAACATGAGGCTGAGCGTTGTCAGGCTGTAGAATAACTTTTTCATGCCTCTCTGCGTATTGCGGTCGCTTCTCGCGCAGTGCTCGGCTCAATCGCATCAATTGAAGTCGATACCGATCCCAGTGATGGTTTCACTTGGTTTTAACAGTTCATAATAAATAATAGCAAATTAGTCCCACCATACACAAAGCATAACCTTCGCAGCGTGAATATTCGGCCGAGGCGATGACCTAGAAGCATGACCGGGGAGTCCCCATGACTTTATTTTCTTTGGATTGCTGTAATGAATCTATTTTTCAGCACCCGTCACGATGCAATGAAGAAACCCCTTCCTTTTTTGCCACTGAAGCAGCTGTTCACAGGCGAAAAAACAACTTTCAATTTCCCTTGGTTTTAACTCATAAGGAACCCAAGTCCCCTGTTTCTGAATCATTCCCAAAGCATGCCATCGCTTGGAAATGGATTGGCGGGTAACTCCTAATACTGAAGCGAGCTCTTCTTGCGTTTGACACAGATTCTCATTGAGCAATGCCTCCAATTCAGCGTCTTCGAAGGTTTTTGGCCTTCCTTCACGCGGACGCCGGACGGTCGTCAACATTAAAATCACCGTCTTTGAAGCGACGTAACCAATCAATCTCGGCAACAACAGTGAAACGACCTTAAAGCAGCATCTCCACAAACTTTTTGTAGCTCTCGATGCGCTTCAGCCGCGGTTTTTTTCGAATGAAAGAGGAAAATCAACACTTCCCGCAAATGACGATTACTCGGCACAAAATCAGACATTTTCACACAACTAAAAGTAGACGATACCAAAACAAAATCACTAATGTATCGAAGCAGTTTGTTTACCAAATGTTTAATATTTTTTCAATTTATTAAAAAAGTTATTTAAGAACAAAATTGGGTGATTCATTTGTATTCTTGAAACCTTTTAGAGCTTATAACTTCCAACAAATTATTAATAATACGCCACTTTGTATAAAAAATTGATTTCCAAATGCAAAGTAGTATTTTTAAAATTGTTCAGAGTTTGAGAGAGCATCCCCATATCAGTTTTCCGTTTAGATTTTATTGGGCACTTTGCGATCGCCAGCCTATACAACTAATTGTCAGCTTCCAGTAATTTTCAATGGGTAACGTTTTCTTCTTGAACAGGGTCTTCTTCCATTTTCTATATCTCTGCCCAGCTACGCACAAGTTTCGCCGACTTTGCTATGCATTGCCGTCCACAATAAATACTTCAATTGCATGCTTTGTTAGTGCGGTGGGAAGTCGTAAACATTTTATTGTAAATTGCATTTGTGGTCAATATTGCCACATAATTTCATTTGCAAAACTTTTGGTGCACTTTCAGTTGAAAATCCGTAATGCCGTAATGTTGCTTCAAGTCCATTAAAATGGTAATGGAAAGTGCCTGCAGTGTTGAGGCACAAAAAGTGTTGGGCGATGGGATGGAAGAACGAGGTAACGAAAACGGATTAGCCAGCACAACTAGCAAAGAGTAAATCTCATAGGGTGCAGCTCGATTGAAAACGGGCGAAACGAAATCAGAAGGACAATTGGACAAATACGTAAACGATTGCACTGACAGTATTGCCGGAAATACGAGTATTATATAATACATCCGAGCGCGGCTCTACTGAGCCAGTCAGTTGTGGGTGAACGCTTGATGATTGGTAGGTAGAAGGTGCGGTGAAGAGGGTACAAATCTGTGCAAAGTAGGAAACTATCCGTGCGGTAGCGAGCATGACAAATTAAATGAAATGCCATGGATTGGGAAATGCACATCTCGACCACTCAATTTTTGTTTTGCTTCTATTTTGGTTTGCATTCTATATTTTTTTTTACTATTTTTTATTTTCTTTTGCGTAAAGTATGTAAAATATATTTAGTTTTCATTTTTGATTGATAAAAATGCTGCACATAGTTTAGAACTGCTAAAAAGGGATTGAACTTTTTAAAATATTAAAGGGGCGCTTCTTGTGTTACATATTAGAGAAGTCGGTAGGCAAATAATTAGTAAAATTAAAGCGCATTTAATTTATGTGCCAATAAAAGCTAGCAATTGCGGCTAATCTTCCACTTCTTTGCAATGCTTCAAATACAAAATGTCTAAAGCCTTAATTTGAGTGGGTAGCTCGAAAAGTACTTGTCGGATTAACTTAAAATTTTCACACAATAGCTATTATAGTTACCCGGTGGGCTTTGTAGAGAAAACTACGGCTGCACGCACCGCTATCAGACTAAAAGTTTCGGGCCATAAGCTAGACTTAAGGGGTTACATCTAGTTAGAAGCCCTGAAAAATGAGGTTTTTAAAAAAATTTTCCTGAGAAAACTTCTGAATTAATTGTTTTAAGCCTTTGTACACATATTATGGTAACTTTGAATGATATTTAAAAAAATTTATTTGCAAGAATAACAGTTTTTATAGCTGCTACAGCAGATTTCCAGGAACCCCTCCAAAAAAGACGTTTTACGGTGACCACTATATCTCCGAAGTGGATTATCTCAAATGAAAAAACCAAACGGATTTGATTAAAGTATTGTATATTCTTGTAATTAATCGAAGGAATAAGCAAAAAAAAATTTATTGACAAAATGGCGGCTTCTCAAAAAAAAAATCTATTTTTTGGTATAGTTTTGGCCTTAAATTGTGTATAAGCAAAAAAATGTTTATCGGTTTTAAAAAAGCTTCAATTAAGTACTAGAAAATATAGTTCAGAAGCCGGTGTAAAAATTTCAGACTAACCGGTTTAGCCGTTTCCGAGAAATCGTGGTCACCGACTTTCAAAACACAGTTTTGAGAAAAACAAGGTTAAAGCCGGCCTGCTAATTTAAAGTGCTCTGACGCGTCGTTACATTTATGCGTATAACTTCAAAAATAATCTTCGGAATGACTTGAAATTTTCATAGTGTTTACTTAAATATATGTACATTACAAAAATGAAATAAAAAAAAATCGATTTTTTGAAAATTCTAACTAGATGTAACCCCTTAAGTTACGGACACTCTAGCATTCTTAAAAATGTTGAGTTCATTCCCATGGTGCTGGATCACTGTACACCCACGCTAGGTACGAGCGAACTTTTTTCTACTCATATTCCCTCAAGGGATGAGTGGGCGGGGTGCAACATTTGGCGGCAAGGCATGGCAAACATGCTCACGGATGGCTCGAAGTTGGACGGGAGGGTTGGAGGGGGAGTATTCTGTAAGGAGTCGGGGAATGTATGGCTTCTCTCTCGATGGCATCCGAATACTTCGACATCAGGCTCATTTGGGTTCCCGGTCACAGCGGTATAGAGGGTAACTGCTGGGCTGATGAGCTGGCTAGACAGGGAACTTTGGATACGGTTTCGTCGCGAAATGAGAGGATTGGGATTCCCTTCAGAACCTGTGGTCTGCTCCTGAAAAGATGGACCTCGAGTCAACTCAGCGAGCGCTGGGCTAGTGCGCAAACATGCAAGGTCGCGAGATCCTTCTGGCCACGCGTAGATCGGGCACGCTCAAGGGAACTCCTAAGGCTAACACAGCCCCAGCTCTCGAATTTGGTGGGTATCCTTACCAGAGATTGTCCGTTAGGTGTTCATATTGTGAGACTTGGGATCGCCTCAAGTCCGTTCTGCAGCAGCTGTCTTGCAGACGAGGTGGAATCACCTCAATACCTTTTTCTCAGCTGCCCTGCTCTCGTCTGGCAAAGATTTAGACATCTGGGCTCTCATTTTTTCGCTACGCCTGCGGGTATAAATATCACAAATTTGGTGAAGTTCATCAGTTGTTCATTGTTGTGGCTAATTACGAACGCTAATCAGCCACAGTCGACGTCGTCGTAAAATGCATGGCCATCATCGTCTCCAATCCCAAGACTCCTTCTTCCTTCCCTTATCCTTTCTCCTCTCCACTGTATGGCATCACAACGGACGAATTTTCAATATTTGTCCAAATGTACCCTAAACTAGGGCAGCCATTTAACTTAAACTAATCTGTTATACTTTAGAATATTATACTTTAAGAAAAAGCAAAAAGAAATCCAATTTTTTGAAAATTTTGACTGCCCGTAACCCCTTAAGAAGCATTTTATAATGTAATCGCTACCCTTCCTCGATAAGGTCTGCTACTGTTGTGCGTTTTAAATCTCTTCGAGAAGAATTCAGTCGATTGATGATATTTTAGTCGGTGTTTCTGAGCTATGTCAAATAGCTTCGTTACTTCAGTCACAGTTGGTTTGCCAAGATCCCGATTAGTTTAGCTTTTCCTTATATAAAATGGCGCGTTTACTATACTCCGCAGGATTTTGTTTTGCAGACGTTAGATAGTGGTGATGTACTCTTGGCTAGCGTATTCCCAGAATTTTATACCGTAAGTCCAAGCCTGTTGTTGTTGTAGTTGTAGCTGCAAAAACATTCCCCATACATACACGGGGAATACTGCTGAAGTGTCAGTCCTTGGCCGGATATAAATCAGGGATGTTTCTGTTACGTAGAACCGACTGTCGTGGGAAATTAAGTCCAAACCGGTCATAGTGTTTGTTTCTCAATAAGATTTGCCAATGAGGTTATCTACCTTCTTTATTTTCAAGTCAAAATCTTTTCGTTTTCATTTCCAGCGCAGTTTGACATCAAGTGCCATGCCCAGGTATTTGACCTCGCGATATGCGGTTAGGTGTAGTCAAAACTTTCAGAAAATTGGATTTTTTTGCATTTTCTTAAAGTATATTACCTTAAAAATGTTGTATGAAAATTTGAAGTGAATCTGACAAATACTCGTACTTTTCAAGTTATTCTATAATTAACAAAGGGGGCTCAGGCTCTACATAAATCGATAGCAAAACTTTAAATGAGCTTCTCTCAAAACTATGTTTTTTGAACTGGTGGATTTCAAAAAAATGTATACTGCTTTTGAAAAACATTAAAAACTCGTGCCCGATCGAAGGCTTTTTTCAAAAATTTTTTTTTTTTTAACAATTAATTGTCGTCTGAAAAATATTCCCGGCGGCCGCCATATTTAATTTTGAAAAAACCTTCGATCAGGCGCAAGATTGTCTATTAATAGAACTAATTTCTCTTGTCCGATTGATTTTAGATGAATCTCCAAAGACTATAATTTTTTTTTTTGTTTTTTTTTGAAATTCAAGTCGCAGCATGATGTATTAATGCTATGTTTTTATTTTTGTGAAATAAAGCAATTGACTAGGAAAAAAAATTTGTTTGAAAATCATAATTTTTTCGGTCCTCTGACTACCCCTAACCCCTTATCGTATTATCGACGCATCATTGAAGATTGACTTGTATGTAAGTAGACTTTTTTATGTCACAGGACAGATGGCCACGGTATTCCTTACGGAAGTCTGTGCCATTTTGAATGTGGCGTACGGTCTAATTGAGAAAAAGTGGCGGGGTAGCAGTATTGGAATTTGTAGTGACAGTCAAGCTGCACTGAAAGCCTTCGCTAATCCACGCTGCTCTTTGAAGCTCGTCGGTGAATGTAAATCAAAACTGAAGAGTGTTGCAAAATACAACAAAGTTAGTCTTATTTGGATGTCTGGGCAATGTGGTATTACAGGGAACGAGTTAGCTGATAAATTGGCAAATTAAGGCTCTGCAAGTATGCCACTAGGCCCTGAACCCTTTCTAGGTGTCACTTCCGTATCGATTCAACTATGGATTGAAGACTTCATGAGGTCTACCCATAGAGGATGTTGGTCTAGGTTGAACTTGTGCAGAGTAGCCAAGTGCTTTGTGAAAGAACCAAACAGGAAAATAGCGAAATTTCTTCTTAAAACTCAGCAGAAAGGACCTGAGAGTACCGGGGGGGTGTAATCACAGGGCACAGCATGGGAGTCATTGGCAACCCAATATGCCTATCTTGTCTTGAGGATGACGACACTGCAGAGCATTTTCTCTGTAGCTGTCTGGCGTTTTACAGGGTTGCGATATTACTGAGTTTGGATAAAGTTCATACACTTCCTCTTCCAGATCTCTTCATCAATGCATCCAAGAAATTTGTGGAAGAGTGACCTTAAACTAATTTATCCGTCTTACCACCCACTTTTTATCTGTCCTATCTCTATTCTTCCTTCTGAAATCCATCCTGGTGTAAAACGATGGTCTGCTGAATGAGTGCTTGGACTTGTCCAACCCCCACAAATCTATTTGGGGCAAACACTATAAGTGCTGACTTGCTTTCGTTTATTCTCCATTGGTTAGCTCATACAGCAATAATTTAATAGCTTCTTGTGGATTATTTCTTCCGTTTTCGATAGTGCTATCGCCTGCAAGTAGGGCAGAGTCATCCGCATTGCTGGTTTCCCGATGTTAGGTCGAATGTATAGAGCAGATATTGCAGAGGATCCAAAATGCCTCCCTGATTTTATCTTTTTAGAGACAAATATGCAGTTTCGTGCCCCATTTAAATTTGACAATATCACCTCGCAGTATTGTGTTAACAGCAAGGACTTTAGCTTTTGGAGGAGCCCTTCGAGCCATACTTTATTGAAAGCTTGCGATACATCACAAAACGGCTCACAATAGGAATCAGACGCTTATTTTCAATGACTTACTGTAGATGTTGTAAAAGTACTTTTTCAAACAGCTTCGACATTACTGGTAACAGAGATATTGGCCTGCAAGAAGACATTTCTTTGAGTGATTTTGAATTTTTGGGTGAACTTTTTTGTCAGATTGTGAATTACTTCAGCCGTGATTAAATCAAATCCAGGGGCATTTTAAGCCTTAGTTTGTTTGTTTGCTTACCAACTTATTTTGGTGTAACTGGAATATTATATTTATCGTACTCAGAGCAGTTTCCACTAGGCTCTACTTATCCCAGTTTCTCTCGTCAATTGTGCTGTGTTGAATTGGTCTATTGAGAAATTTTGTCGTTTTCCACAAGGAATACCCTCTACTTTTATAAGTTACTAGCGGACCCTCTGCCTGCTTCGCTAGGCATGTCAAAATTAGAAATGAATAATGAACAATCGATTTAAATTCACTCTATGAGTATTTATTCTTTTTTTACAATATAAAATGAATGTTAATTTTAAACTTAAACTGACGCAAAGTCTTTTCGTAAACTACATTTTTTGTTTTGCCCTGAGTTGTGGTATAAATAAACAGAACTGATGGCTTTCCTACACGTGAACATGATACATACTCGTATAATTGTCCGTGGGAGAAGCATGGATATTCTAAGTCAATTCCGCATAATTCCAGCGATTGTCCTTGTGTTTTGTTTATGTGTTTGTTTTAATCTATCTTGCTCATTACGTTGTATACGTTCTTCAGGTGAATGGCCTGAACGTGATCTGGACATACGTTCCCTTTGATTTTGGTTTTGAATTTCTCGCTCTTCTTGTGATTGATTTTGCCTTTCATTTGATCTATTTTGGGTTCTACGCGACCGACGATCAATATCATTTCTTCGCGGGCGTGGCATTTCTAAAATAAAGCGATGCAAACATAAGTAATATAATTTTCTTTTTTCTATTGTTGAAATTAAATTTCTAATTCTTTTGGCCGCATAAGTTGATTTCAAATAAGTTAAAAGAAAATAATTGAAAAGTAATGAATTTAATCAAAAAAACATGAAAAACTCACAATGTGCATTAAAATTGCTAACAACAACAACGAAACCACCGTTTTTTTATTTTCACTGATTATTAAAATTTTACTCACAATATATTTTATTTTTATAAATTTTTTCCCAAAAAAAAAAATAACAATGAAAAACGCACTTTAAAATTGTTGACCACTCACCAAATGGTTTTTATACAGCTGATTATGTTGACCTCAGTATATCCAGTAAACAAACTGTGGTGAAAGTCCTTTATAAGGACCAAGTTTATAGTGGTGAAGTTTTAAGTACAACACAATTTTCTGTATGCACGGTTGCTCTTTGGCAAAAATAAAGTAATCTTAAGAAATCATAAAAAACAGTTGCAAATTTTAGAGAAATTTCTTAAAGAAAAACTAATACATGCATTTACTTGAATAAGTAAACACCAAAAGTAAACTAAAATGACTATTTAATGCTGATGCTAATGTTTGATACAAATTTATATTATTGCTCAAAACCCTCTGCGCGCTGTCGCTGTGTTTTTGTTTCTGTACCGCATCGCGGTGAATTCACGTTTTTCAGAAAGTTGGCAACAGAAGAAAATTGAAGGAAGTACATATTTTGCTCATATTTGCTATTTTAGTTGTTAAATGAAAATGTGTTTCAGGTATTTTTTAATCTTGCAACTATTCTTTGGCTTTGAAACTGCTTACACTCACAAAATAATCCAACTCGTTTAAACACACATTATTTTGGTTATTCCACTCGTCAAAGCAGCACATAAGGTTGCATTATTTAATTATTACCTAATACAAACTTGTTCTCTTTTAACAATGATAATATAACTATGTGAAATCAAGAAAATATGCATTTTTGTATTATATCCTGAACATTTGTCTTCAGCGCTATACCAATGCTTGAACTCTTGGAGCATGAAATTTACAGAAGTATTGTAACAGAAATCCCTGTGAGCGCTATTTTAGTTATACCTGCTTTTAGGCATTTATCTCGTAAACGTACGTTTGCCCATATGAAATTGTCTACCCAAATGCATGAAAAAAGTGTTAGCATAACTTTTTCGAGTATATATACATACAGGAGGATTTATTTTATACATTTTGCTCGTCAGCTTTCGCGTTTTCTTTTCTTGGTTTTAGACTTTCACCACAAAAAAATTACGCAAACCCATGAACAAAGTTATACTAATAGAAACCTGATCTTAATACTCGAGCTACCATCAAATTAACACGTTTTATTTTTTAAAAGAACATTTATGGCGACTGTCGATCCATATTGATGGATTTCAAAAAATGTATGGATTCAACCGCTGAATAATTTCGCATATTTTAAATCCATCTAAACTATTACATTTGCGCATTTATATGTATGTATTTAACATTTAATTTAAGTAAACGTTTCAATATTTGTCCAAAAACTTTGAACTTCGAAAAATACAGGCTTATGGTTATTAATGGAATCAAATATATTTAACGAATTTTTATTTTATCTAAATCATAAAACGTTCAAATGAAGCTCAAAATATTTTTCCAGTTTAAAAAACAGCAATGTACTTTGATGCCGTGTCACGCATGCATAAAAAGGAAAGAAAAGAGAGGACAACTATTGCGTTACGAATAATAAAGTCGCATACGTCACTCGACATGAAAACAATGTTATTCATATCTGTGTATATTCTATTCATTTGCGTGTATTCTCATTCCGTGTACGTAATGTCCGTATAAGGGAAACACGCAAATATTGTATTTTTCACACTTACACAACGCACGCATACTTTTACCGATTTCTTTAAAACTTCACATAAACCATCTATGGACCAATACCAATGATCTGTGAAAGTTTGATTGAAATCGGTGAATGCGTTTAGGCGTGAATCGGCGACTAACGAACACAAAAAAACGTCTCCATTTTTATATATAAGATTAGGTCAGACAAAAATTAATTAATTTCATCATTTTTAAATATCTTGATCGCTATGTATAGCTGTATATTTTTCAAGTTCAATTTCGATTTATTTTCTAAAGATCAAGTTCGCTGTCACTTTCGAGAAGCATATGACAATTTTATCAACATTGATATTCAACCTGGTCCTGCATGCAGCAATTACCGAACTAAACCCAAATGGGACTATATACAACAATCTGTTCCAGCTTTGTGCACATGCAGATGATGTACTTATCATAGCGAAAAGGAGGAGTGAATTAGAGGATGCGTTTAAAAAACTAGACAAAAAAGTACCAACTACTAGGCGGAGAATTAATACAGAAAAAACAAAGTTTATCCTCCGGTGCAGCTCCGGTTTAAGGCATGACCTGCTGATAAGAGGCTATGCATTAAAGAGTGCGTAAGAATTTACTCATTTGGGTATCAAAATATCAGCCAATAAGGATATGTCATTGACAATTAAGGACAGAGTTTTAGCAGCAAATAAGTCTTACTACTCTAATTTGAAGCTGCTTAAGTCAAAATTATTATCTGGCGACGAAAAGTTAAGGATATATACAAAACCTTCGGCCGATTTATGCAAAAGAGTGGTCGGAAATTTGGCTCAACGATTGGACTTCGTAAAACGTGCACGCGGTGGTCATGCAAAATAATAATAAAAAAAAATAGTTGAAAAAGTCAAACCGTTTGTGTTTTATTCAAAAAAGTTCAAAAGTTGAAGCGCTCTTACTGAAAAACCCTATAGTTATATATATATATGTTTGCTTATTTGCTGTAGCTCAAGTTGAATATATTTCCCGTCGATGAAAGTGTTGACTATTATTAACATTGTAAAATTTGGCGCAGCGAATCATGCCTTTCTAAGAAATTTAAAAAAAAATTGTTTAAAAAAAAATTTTTAGAATTTTTTTAGTGCACATTTTTTGCAAGGTAATTTTTTCCGCATATTACAATTTTGTATCATACAAAATTATCACATTGTTTTTTTTTTTATTTTAACAATTTTTTTTTATGCGCAATTTTCGAAAAAAAATCCACAGAAACAAGTACACACCGCTTTTTCCAACAAAATACATGGGTTTTTTCAGAAATATGCTTACAAGTATTTGTTTTTGAAAATTTTGAATTTGGGTTTTGAAACACAAATGGATTTTATTACTACATATGACAATTTATTTATAAAAATATAAAAATTTTCTTATGTTAAGTTTAATATTTTTTTCAGTACACAGCTTTTGTAAATACATTTTGCTTAGCACAAACTGATTTATTCAATACACATATATGCTACATATGATATTCAAGTTACACACCCGTTAAACTCAATAACACAATCACACTCCAAAGTAATGTTACAAAATACCTCGGAATGCATCTTGACTGCAGGCTCACATGGCAAACCCATATTTTTACTAAACGCAACGCACTAGAAATAAAACTTTGAAGTCTTTATTCGCAATTCCCATGTATCGCTCGAAAATAAGCTTTCACTGTACTCAGCTATCCTTAAACCGGAATGGGCATATGGCATACAATTCTGAGGCACCGCAGCTAACTCAAACATCGAAATACTCCAAAGATTCCAATCGAAAACCCTTAGAATGATTTCAAATGCATCATACTATGCCCAACACATACACAAAAGAACAAATTCACCGTGATCTCAAAATTCCAACAATAATTGAAAAGGTCAAAAAGGATGCCTCATCACACAATATAAGACTTCAACCAACCACGCAAACACACTAATCTCATTTGCTAAAAAGCAAAAATTTAGGAATGGTTGCACCACTGGGTGCTTTCCATGCATGTCTCGTAGAGCATCTTAGTTTTAAGTATAAATATTATTAAATGCTATTAAACAGATCGTAATATATAAATGGATAATTAAAAAAAAAAATTAGAAAAATCTTGTATTTTTTTAAGTTAATTTTTAATTTTCCTTTTTCAAATAAACACCTTATGAAAACACATTTTGCTCAGAAATATAAATAATTTTTTTCGATATGTTACATCGATTTTTTTTTTTTATAAAACAATATCACGAAATTCAAGCAAGCAATCAAGTTAGTGCGCGGCTGACTAAACGCTCCTCCGAAATGTTCCAACATCTCTAAAGCTTAACCAGGAGGAGTTTCCGTTTCGTAAACCGAAGAGGGTTCATAGGTAGACCGCCATGAGATCAACATCTTGAAAATCTTTGTGGCGAACCACATAAATCGTATCCAATCAATCACTGGACATTCGAACATGTAATAGAACGCATCTTGAAGGTACATAAAACTTTATAAGGCCGAGACTCTTGACCCAATAATGTTCATGCAAGTACTCGCTTGAGGCAATAAACTTCCTAATTAGGCTAACAGTAGTCTTACCTAACGTCAGATGAAGTTTAGTTTTATGACTATGCATAGCATTCAGAAACTTTTTAGACAGCTGTTAGACATGAAGACTATCCCAGTAGTCAAAGTGTCTCTGTGACAAAAGTGAAAAGCTGAGCTACATCTATCAGCTGGATGTTGACCAATGAATTTTTTTCGACTGAACTTTCTATAGCAAATGATCCTTAGGTGAGACAAAGCCCTCTCGGATGTATGGGTAAATGCAAAGACTACGCACGAGGTCTAATGCAGATTGAGGGAGGTTGACATATATTTAATAATAACGGTGTGATCAAGCAAATGAGTGCCAGAGCATGGGATTCTTTCCTTGTCCTGCATAGTCTTTGCATTTACATATATATCCAACAGGGCTTTGACAGTCTCACCTACGTTTCCCCTCCTTGTAGCAGCTTCGCGGCAGCCACAAATGTAGCGCACACTTCTACTTAGAAGGCAGTAAATTACCAGCAAAGGGTCAGAGATTTGAACTCGTTCTGAGGAGGAAAAGAGTCCAACTCCAGAGCTGAGCTCCTTAGAAAAAACGTTCGCGTTCACTTGCGATGTCCATTTTCGGGATTATATTGATCCTGGGATTTTCATGATTTAAATTTGTTAAAGAAATTAATATGCCGGTATTTTTTTATATTCAATTTATTGTCCAGGAAATAAGATGATTACATCTCTAGTGCACATAAAACTAGTAATGGATAGGAATCCCTTCCAGCCACCTGAGAGCCAGGGGTTCGCTTTGTCCGGTAAAGTTCTGATGAACTGAAACCGAAAAGTATTTCTATTTATCGATTCTCTTAGTGCTTAGCTTCAAAGTTATTGCTCTGGCTTAGTCATTTCGGCTGTACAAATAAAATAATAAAGCAGTATGTTTCAGAAAAGTCATTCAGGGATTGGACAAAACTAAAGAAAAGAAGGAGTTTGCAGAAATTGCAAGCCACAAATTTACAACTACACATAGTATCTAACCTCAAAAGCCAACGGATATGCAAGTATGTATATTTACAGAGAACTTTGCCTTAGATACTTGAGGACATTATTATTAAATTTAGATAGTTTATTAATAAACAAATTAATGGGCAGTCAATAGGTGGGTTGGTGCGCGACCGCTATCTGGAAGTGCACAAGCTCGAATCTCGGTACATGCAACACCTAATTACAGAAAAAGTTTATTCTAATAGCGGCCGCTGCTCGATAAGCAATGACAAGCCTCCGAGTGTATTTCCGCCATGGAAATGGTCTTCATAAAAATCATTTGCCGTTCGGAGACTGATTAAAGCTTTAGGTCTCTCCATTTATAGAACAACATCAAGACGCACGCCACAAATACCTAGGATATATCAATTAATAAAAG
>JAYXIM010026961.1:0-15861 GCA_037575425.1 Anastrepha fraterculus
GCATCCCTGAAATTCGAATCGAGTGCTGACAGTTAAAATTTTCTGCTTGAAAACGTTGCGAATTCACAATTTTTCACTAAGTGTCTCTTACTTTACTTCATTGAAACAAAAAAAATTTTAAATATCTCTCTTCAGCTATCAAAAATTACCTGAACAACAATATTCTTAAGTACCTAGGGTGACTTTCCCAGTAACGCTGTATGCTCAAGCAGCTGCAGAGGGAGTGAGGTATCATAGTTCTTATATATAAATATTTCATTTCAACATTTCATTTAAACATATCCACGAACAATAAATGAGTGCCCACCATGTCTGCGTAGAATATTTTAGCTTTTCCCCAGGTTAATGCTTAAGCTTAACTATACCATGAATAATTTCAATTTTCGCATTTTTATCTGCATTGCAAACTTTTACATTCACTCAACTCAGCTACTTTGCATATTTGTCCCATTCTTTGCGAAGAAAAATTTCACCTCAGGGTGATTTCTCAGCACAGCGGTTAAAGTATTAACATTTCGCATTTGCGTGAGAAAGAAAAGACGAAGAGAAAACACGGATAAGAAAACGATAAAGCCAAGTGGGTGAAGTAGTAATGCGGCAAATCTTAATATAAACATTTAAATATGAAGGCTTACAAAAATTTTTGCTATCAAGTAAAAAGCAAAAAGAAAACAAAAATAACAAAAACAAAAAATAACAATCACAAAGCTTTTTAACTTGATTCAGAGAATTCTGAGATTTGCTTCACCACCTTTTATCGCATTGGAATCAGCTTTGCAACGTACCAGGAATTTATTGCATTTATAGTCAGTCCACTGCATTTGCTGTTAAAATCAACCTGAACTTTTACCTCTGCTATAGTACATATAAAGCAAATTGGTAGCAGTCAATTTGCATACATCTTTTCTCACTCATTTCACCGCAAACGAGTTGACAGTAAAGTACAAAGATGCCAACAACAAATTGCACGTATTAAAATGGCATAAGTAGCTGTAGAAGCAAAAAACAAAGAGTAGAAAAAATTGAAAAAAACTGCGGAAAGGCTGTCGTGCGAAACATCAACAGGAGAGATAAAGAGCACAAAAGTATAAGAGCAGCGCTTGTTGACTGCAGCAACACAAATTGAATTAAATCAACAAGATGCGGCATGCAACATGCCACGCATATAGTCAAAATGGCAAAAGAAGTTGAAAAATTCTTGGGCAATGCGGCAACGCGGATGACTCTGACGGATGGCACATTAATGCGCTTGCAACCAATAGCAGCTTTCATTTGCTGTTGCAACAATAATAACAACAACAACAACAAGAACAGGAAAAACTGCAAAGAGCAGCAACAGCAGCAGCAGCAGCGACAACATTGGCATTCCCCAGCTGCTTTGCTGCTGTCACTTTGCATTGCTTGACTCGTCGTACTTTCTGTCTTTGTTGTTTATTGCAAACTCGCGCGCAGTGTTGGTGTAGCTGCCACAAAAGTTCGTATAAGCTCATTGAGTGTACGCTCAGCGCCGTGATAATCACATTAAGGCCATGGCAACTATTTTGTGTCAGCAGCCGCAAATCGCTTTGCCATTTGCCATTTTCCGGTTGCGCATTTCTCACTTCCACCCACACGCACTCGTAGCGCGTTAAATTTCAACTGCACACACGTACAGTACACGCGTGCATACACGCACACATATTCATACATATAAATAACGTACAAACGTATTTGTGTCAGTTTGCTATTATAAAACATATACACTTGCTGCTATTTTTGTATTTCTATGGAAAATAACAACAGCTCCGCAGCAGTTGTGGTATTGGACGCAGCATTGCGCCCAAAAGCTTGTTTGACTCTAATCGATATAGACGATTTGTTTTTTTTTTTGCTATTTAACTAATACTATTAGGTGCAGGCGGAAGCCGTAGCCTGACTCAACCGTGCGTATTTGCCGTTAGATTTTCCCGCAGTTGATGTCCACTGCGGACATGACACATTAAATGATAGAGTGTTTTTTTTTTGTCTAATGGCGTTCACCGCTCGGCAGGCAAAGCCAAACATCTGAGTATATTTTTGTCAAAAAAAAGTTGCGCATAAAAGACTGTCTGACCATTCGCGGGCTGCAGAAAACTCTGAAGCGTTCCATTTCTGCGCTATAAATTGAATGAAAAGCTTAAACAAGCACGCGATAAAGAATAAATAAGGGGGCGCAAAATTAATCACCCCATCGGAGGATGTTACATTTTTTTTTTTATTTTTGCAAATGGCGTCGTACGTCAATCATATTTGACACTTATGAACTAGACAACTGCAGTATAGAAAACAGACAAGCACTTGAAGGCGTACAGGTCACTTTACAGATTTCCATCACTCAAAATTATTTTTCGTTATTTAATTAAAAATCAGATTTTATTTTCATATAAGCTTTACTTTCAACAGCTACATATTTGTGCTTGTCGGTTCCAGTAGGCGATAGTAGTGGTGAAAAATTAATAGTATGAGACATCGAAAACTTGATCACAAGTTTTTCCAAAAAATATTCCTATTTCAGTAAGACTCTCCACGACAGGCACGACCGGCAAGACACTTGTAATGAGTCAGCAATGGACTTCTTACAATTGCAAAATAATTGGAGGTGCCCCTTCAAAAACTATCGGAATAGCTTGCATGACAGACTTATTCTATTGAGTACCAACAGGTCAAGTGTCTCAAATGCGTATTTTTACACAAGTTAAAAATAATTAAAAAAAAATATTTCCTTTTTTCTTGTTACTTTCACTTTTTTAAGGGGGGGGGTAGGGTCACAAAATCGAAATTTTTTTTCCTTCACTCATCTTATAGTAAATCATTTCAAGAATGTTGTGTCAAAATTTTGAGTGGATCGGAGCAGAACTCTCAAAGTTATAGCCTTTGTAGGCACTCTACCTCGAATGCGGAGCATCGATAATTTTTCAGAGTCATTTTTTCAAACGCGTTTTTCCCGAAACGACTTCTTAAAAGTCGGTGCCAATCACAACTCCGAAACTATTCAACCGATTCTTTTCAAATTTGCCACACGTTTTCTAAATCAAAAATACCTCCCCCCTACACAGTTTTTTTTTATTTTTTTTTTTAAGGTTGTTTTTCACTTACAAATATGGCGAAATTTTTCGCCAAAAATGCTCGTTTTACGTTTTTCTGCCACCAAAACTACAAAAATGAAAAAAAATAAAATTTTATTAATGTAGGGGGGAGCATTACGTCATACTTTAACTGAAAAATTCGACTTTTTTAGTTTCAGATGATTCTACGACGAATGCCGATTGGCACCGCAGAGCACCTCTCGAAAAACATATCTCCAAAAAAACTCTGTCATGGGCTTATTTGTCAATATTTTATTATTAATATTTTTTAAAAACTTATTGGAAAGATGTACAATAACATGCAACTGATTTTATTAAAGTATCTTAAGCCATATTTCTGTAAAAAATTCAAAAAAAAAGTGTTTTTTTTTTTAGCGCTAAACCCTACCCCCCCCCCTTAATTCCAGGTCCAACTTTATTTAATTTAGGGTTTTGTCTTCTTCTTCGCCAATCAGTGGCACGATAACTGTAGAGTGTTAGTTTTGTTCGACGAGAGATGACTTTACTGCTCAATTGCCTACTTAGTCCAAGGTAGTACTTGCTGGCAAAACCCTTGCGTAAGTTAATACAATAACACATAAAGTTGTTTTTTCTCTCTCTTAGCTTCATCAACAATCCTCCTCCAATTCAATCTCTCGCTTGCCTCATTTCTCCAATTACGAACGTTCATAGCTTTTAAGTCTGCTTCTACATCAACAAGCCATATTCGTTTAATAAATAAAGAAAAGCCATACATTTGTTTAATAAATAAAAAAAATGTTTAATACATAATAAAATCTTAGCCATTCCTTAACAGTAAGAAGAAGTTGCTTGGTAAATTTTTTAATTTACGACTTTTTATTAAGTGTTTCCTACTTCACATCATTTCCTAAGATTTATATAATTGAAAGCCTTATTTACTCTACACTAGGTGGTCCAAAGTAAAGAGACACCAATTTCAAATACTACCTGTTGGGTGCCAGACGTCACTTGGAGACCGCAGGTTGAAGCAGAAGCGCAGAAAGCAGACCAGTCCTGAAGACAAATTAAATTTCTAGCTTTAAACAAATCAAATTATAATCTATGTGTTCGTTGTCGCCCAATGATTCACCTAAAAACCACGACTTTCCCCAGTAGCATGCAATCTTTGATGAATTATTCCGATACGATATGAAGGAATCTGGTGAATTACAAATACAGGAGCTGCCATACAGTGCCATTAGCACGATTATACATGAAATGCATGTTGGTTAATTCTCTTGTTAGAGCAAATACTCATAGCAAACGAAAACTTGGCAAATTGTTAAATTTCAAATTTAAATTTGCGAATGGTGAATAAGAGACTTCAAAGACCCATAAAATTTGTGCACATGGCTTGCACGTTTCTTACTCTCGTGCGTTCGTGGGAATGCCACTGTACATAGTTGACAAAGGATAATTTCGTTCGAATTCGACAGCAGGCTTTCTATGATAAAAATATTCAAAAAGGTGAAATAATACCTTGCAAGTAACAAAGGATGCGGGAAAAGAATAAACCTGCCATTATTTCCGAAATCTTTTCTTCTTCTTTTACTTTATTTTCTTAATTCCTGAAATATTCTGCTTCCGATTTTAAAACGTTCTGAGCATTTTCCGTTCGGAGGTTTTAGTGAGCTAATCTCACAATAAATATTTTTTGTAGTCCTTTAATGTTAAACATCGACTTTTATAACAACTGTTTCAACTTCATAGAAAGAAATATGTATTAAAAACAAAAACCAAAATATATTTATTAAATGTCACGTAATAAAAAATAAACAAAAAATAATTAATTTTACTTATTATGGGCCTTTGCAACCAAAAAAATGGATTTAGCTCGGGAAATTTTCGAGCAATAATTTATTATTACTTTCGTGTTGGATTATTGCGACAAAAGTCCATTGATAAATTTACTTTGACCTTTGGCTTACTTCGACACTTAGCCATTGTGTAGCGCTGGTACAACGAGTTCCAACCTGATTGTCCATCCTTCCAGCATGAATTTCGTGAAGGTCATCCAAGAACAGGTTTTCTGCCAGAAATAATTGATGGTGTGAGTCAATTGGTAACGCATGATCGCCATGTGGCATATCACGAGATAGTGGCATCCTTGGGTATTAGTGGGACCAGCATACATTCAATATTGAATTAGCATTTGGTTGTCAAGAAGATTTGCACTTATTAAAAAAAAAAAAAAAAAAAAATAAATAATTGGCGCTTACACTTCTGTTAGGTGTTTGGCCGAGCTCCTCCTCCTATTTGTGGTGTGCGTCTAGATGTTGTTCCACAAATGGAGGTACCTACAGTTTCAAGCCGACTCCGAACGGCAGATATTTTTATGAGGAGCTTTTTCATGGCAGAAATACACTCGGAGGTTTGCCATTGCCTGCCGAGGGGCGACCGCTATTAGAAAAATGTTTTTATTAATTTTGCTTTCACCGAGATTCGAACCAACGACCTCTCGGTGAATTCCGAATGGTAATCACGCACCAACCCATTCGGCTACGGCGGCCGCCTTGCACTTGTTGGACACCGCATAATTTGAGAATTAACCAAAAAAGAACTTGTGCCGATTGGTGTGAAGAAATGTTTAAGAAATTCCGCTGAGGTTTCATTGGTTTCTCAAGGGACTTCAAGCAAATATATCGCACCCTAAATACAAAAGGGTCACAACTCAAAATTTTCCACACTCGAGCTTGACTTGTTTACTGTAGCACAGAAAACAAACTATGTGACATATCACACTGAAATTTGCCATGTAAGCTTATAACAGTCCTACCAAAAAACAAAAAATTTATTTTTGCCATATGTCATCCGCGGACCGTTTTATTGAGAACGTTTCGTTCATATTTGAGCAGAAGGAACATTTTGAGTTGTGACCCTTTTGTATTTAGGGTGCGATATATATAATTTTTTCGAGCGTTCAGCTAAAAAACTTTACAGTCATAACTTTGAATCGTCAAGTTCGGAATATTTGCCCAAATATGTGGATGGTGGATTACTCAGAAGGGAGCAAAATACAATTAATGAATAATTAGATATTTTTGAGAAAAATTAAAAGGCACTTTCAGTTGAACAAGTCGATTTTTTAAGTCAACTTATTTGGTAAACAAAAATGCGTATGTTGATGTCATAAAAATCACTCATACGCCACGTAGTTCCTGTGATTAATACATACGGCATCATCTATAAGTTGGTATAAAAACATTTTGCAGACGTGTTTTTATGAGTAGAAGTCAACATACATGCCTTTTTCATAATCTCATATTGCCTTAAAGCTTGTTGGAGTCAAGTAATACAGTCTCTATTAAAATGTACACTGTATTTTTGGAGTACATCTTTTTGGTCTTGAAGAAAATTTTTAAATATACCACATACCCCCGTATATATACACAGACATACACATACACAAAACGGCACATTAACATATACACATTATCTGATAAGCATACATTATAAGCCTTGAAACAAAGTGAAACGCGTCGCCTTTATCAATTTACAAGATGCATAATTTGAAACTTCAAAATAAATATCAATTTGGAATTTACGAATTTTCGATGATAGTATGATATACGTGGCTACTGCAAAACAACGAATTAGCAACAACAAATGCATATGTCGGTGAGCTACAACAAGTTGAACAGCAACGCTGTTATTAGGCTTATCAGTGAATTTGCAGAAGTTGCGCCGTTCCCCAGGCACTCGTCAACATTTTGTCAACGCCACGGCGACTGAGCAAAAATCAACTCATGCCATTCCACTGCTACTGGCTTTATCACTTTTGCTGTTGCGGTTGCTCTTGGCACAAAAATTTATGACGTATTTTTTGTTTTTTTTTTTTGTTTTCTTACTTGCATACAAAAAGCCTTCAAAACTTTTTAGGTTGGAATCTTTCGTGAATTACGAAAACATTTCAACGTCCATCATTGTCTTCTTCTACTTCTTTATATATGTACGTACACTTCTTGGTACTCAACAAAGGTGGGTAAATGTGCGTGAAAACTCTTGCGCGTAATCTCAAAGACAACAAAACAAAACAGATATGAGCAACATAAAAATAGCTGAAGCCCTCTGGAATAGCGCGCAACGCTTACGGTTTGCCGTTTTCTTGTTAACACATTAAAGCATTTGCATATTTCAAAATTATTTTTGAGCAGCTTAATTAGAATATTATCGCACAGAGACTTTATTATCGACTCAAATGCAAATGACTAAGCAAATGTCTGCAGGTGAATGAGCGCTGCTGAGTATTAGTCAGGGTAGTTTAATATTTACCTTAAGTATGCATGGCAGCATTTTCGATATGCTTAGGTTTGCATTCATACTCGCAACTTTATGGTCATGAATATGCAAAAGCTACAAAAGCTACTTTTTGGTGCGCACATTTCGGTAGAGATACAGATACGAAGAAATGTTGTACGGCAACTTAAAGTAAAGATGTGATTTTAACCAACAGCAATAAATTTTGCTTACTTCGATTTAAAGGGACAAATAAGCTTTCATCGCTGAAACTCCTCAATTATTTTTTTAGATTAAGCAGGTAAGGAATTTTTAGTTTCGCTACTTTTGGAAGGTGATTGATTGAGCTCTGTATGCTTAATCAATGACCATCATTGCTGCCAAGTTTTAAGCTACTAAAAACCAGACGAAATGTTTGTAGTTCGAAAATAACTCGATAAATCCAAAGATTCTATCTTAACGTAAATTTTGGTAGCACAATTGATTTGCACGTAAGGTATGAAATTCCTCGAGCGTGTTTATGCTGCGCTCAACGTGACTATTTTGAAGGCAGATCAGTAGTGTTATTATTTAAATTATTGTTAAAGGATCTCAAGTGTCTTTTCTCAGAGTTAGTTCACTATGCACGCCTTCCCCGACGTTGAGAGAGCTCTTAACAATGTTCTCATGGAGACAATCACCAAGTCGGAACCAACCTTATTAGGCTTATCCATAAAATGCTTTGCTATAGAACGTGCGTAGTAGAGTAGAGCAGGGCCTCTCTCCGCCGACAGGGCAGCACAAGCACTCCACAAGGCGGTGTTCGCGCACCAGTACTCTGGGTTATTGGGCATAAAGACTTTCCTCGAAGAGCTGCAAAAAAGAGGCGGCAAGGTAATTTCCTACACGAATGGCGTGGCACTTATTTTCAGAGGGAAGTTTTTAGATACTCGGATGGAATTCATGCAGTGCTATCTACATCAAGTTTTGAAATGGACTGTATATTCCGATCCCTTCGATCAATTCTCTGAAGACGGAGCTCGTCTTATTTACGACGAAATATAAAATATCCAGATTTCGCCTCCCCTCAATAGCGACCGCTCTTCTCTCAACATTGAACAGAGAATCTGGATGGTGACAATCGCCTTGTATTGATGTAGCGGCGCTTCCGCAAAAGATAGTGTAGTTCGCCTAAAGTTACATTTTGGATATCTAGCACAATTATACAGCCAATTTTGTTGTATGGAGTCCTTGTCTGGTAGAACTCGCTCGAGAAGACGATATCATTTAAGAATCTGGAGAGGGTCTAAAGGTCTGCCTTCATTGCAATCAGTGGGGTACTTCCGATTACTCCTATTCTAGCGCTTAACGCTATGCTGATTATGGTATCCGTGGATATCGCAGCGAAAACTGTTGCTGCGCGTGCCGTAATCAGTTTGAGGTGGTCGCGCCACAAGCTAGACTTAAGCCACTGACACTCTAATATTCTTAGAAACTTAGAGTTCATCCCTATGGAGATTGATCAATGTACACCCCTGCTGGATGCGGGCGATATATTTTCAATTCATATTTCCTCAAGGGAGGAATGGGCGGCATGCAACATGTGGAAACAGATCATAACAAACATGTTTACGGATGGCTCGAAGCCGTACTCAAAGATTGGTGGAGGAGTATTATGCGTGGGGCAGCACATCAATATTTACTGCCGCAGCCAGGCGACCTGACTTCTCCCACAGTGCGAATACTTCGATATAAGGCTCACTCCAGTTTCCGGCCTCACTGGCATAAAACAACTGCTGGGCTGATTAGCTGACTAGACAGGGGACCCTGGAGATAGTTTCCCCGCAATATGAGAGGATTGGGGTTCCCTTGAGAACCTGTGGTCTACTCCTGGAAATATGGGCCTCCCGTCAACTCAGCAAACACTGGGTTAGTGAGCAAATGTGCAAAGTCGTGTAAGAGTAAGGCGGAAAAATCTCAGCACCTTCTTCTCAGCTACCCCTGCCCTAGTCGGGCTAAGATTTAGACATTTGAAGCGGTTAAGATCATACAAATGTTATCAGCCACTGTCCATCGTATCGTCCAACTTCTTGTTCCTTTCATATATTTCTAATAGCGGTCAACCCTCGGCAGGCAATGGCAGAACTCCAAGTGTATTTCTGCCATCAAAAAGCTCCCCATAAAAAAATATCTGCCATTTAGAGTCGATTTAAAACCGTGGCTTCCTCGCTTTGCAGAGCTACATCAAAACGCACACCACAAATTCGGAGAAGAGCCCGACCAAACTCCAAATTAAGGGTGCAAGCGCTATTTATGTACAAATGAATATACCTGTATGTATAATAAGTATCTATGTACATATTAATATGAATTGTTGAATTCTAAACAGTTCCGGAACTAACAAAAACGGAATTCCAGAGCATACTGGATCTCATTGTTAGAATTTGTTAGTAGTCCCGTACTATCGGAAGTGATTAAGCGAACGGCAATTGTCGCTCACTTCCCCCGATTGTTTATGTGCGCCATCAAAAGGGAAGACCCTCAAGCTAGCGAAAATTTTACAAAAAGACGCACATTCATTACTAGAGTATATTTTCTCCGGATATGTACATACAGTGTGTTTAATAACTACAGCATACAGACTTATTTACAATTTATTTATTTCTCGTTTAATTTTTATTATTTTTCAAAAATTTTTATCGAAATCTTAAGAAAAAATTCCCACTGAATTTTAGTATAATGAATCGCAAATTTAAAGTGATTCAAAAATCGTGCTATTTTCCATAGAGGTTAGGTCAGGTTAGGTTGAAGCGGTTGTCCTGTGGGACACTCTTAGGCTCATAGCCCATTGTGATGCCGTGTGGGGAGCTTTCCCTATTTCTCCTAAAACCATTGTGTGCTTTTCACAAATTTTAGAATATCTCCTATTTCTGCGGAACTGAGATCTTCCAATTCGTTAAAAAATTGTCTGCCTAGAATAACAAATCTCCGTCTGGATAGAGCAGGACAATGGCACAGAAGGTGTAAGATTGTCTCTGATCCTCTCATCAAGATAACTTCTAGAGAAGTCGTGTGCTTGCACACCCATCCTTTGGGCGTGCCTACCTATTAGGCAATGTCCCGTTATGACTGAAATCAGTGTGCTAAGACTGTGTTTATTTTGGCTTAGCAAAGATTCTGTGCGTTTAGCACTACGAGTCGGCCACAGTTGATGGGCAATTTTGCAGGTGGCTTCATTACACCATCTTTCGTTTGCTTTTCTAACGATTTCTTCAAGGTTAAGTAGTCACATATTTGTAAGGGTATGTCTATGTCATTGTCTATGTACTCATCGGTCAACTTGGTGCCGAGCCTCGCTAGTTAGTTCATCGGCTCTACAGTTGCCCTCAATGTCGCGAAGGCCAGGAACCCATATTATCCTTAGGCGAACGCGACTCAGGCACCTCGTTAAGAGATGTGCGGCATTTCATGGCTACCTTGGAGGTTGTCGACTGCTTTGTGAGGGATTTTATCGCCGTCTGGCTGTCAGTGAAAATGTAGCTGTCATTTCCAGATATCGCATCACACTGTAACAGTGTCGCGGCTTTCGTTATTGCCACCAGTTCAGCAAAAAAAAACAGTACAGTAGTCGGGGAGCCCAAAAACTGAAGAAGATCCCCAGATGCTCGGAATAGACACCCCCGCTCACCCTGCCCTCGAGCTTAGAGCCATCTGTGTACATATGGATAGACTCGCCCTGTCTTACATCGCCCCGTTCCCACTCTTCCCTTGAGGGTAGGAGGGTCGTGAACGATGTAATGGCAAGTGTGGGCGGGAGTGCATAGTCCACCAATCCGGGAATCTCCGAAGTGCCAGCCAGGACAACTTACTTAGAGTGTTCAGCCTTATTGCCGTGCTGCGCGCGATATATTTTGCTTGCAGATCTACCGGCAGGAAGTTTAATGTCGCATACAGTGCTTTCGATCATGTAGTTGACATCGCGCCAGTTATGAGAACAGATGCTAGTCTCTGAACCATGTCAAGCTTTTTGATGTTTACCCCCTTCTCAAGGGCATTCCACCATATTACAATAACATAGTAGAGAATATTCCTAACCACTGCTGTGTACGGCCAGTGTATCATTCTGGGTTCCAATCCCCATCTCTTTCCAATTAGCCTTCCGCAGGAGTGCAACAACGCCATCATAGATTTGCGTACTCTATCTGCGACTGTGAGCCCCCAATTTAGCTTCCTATCCAGTACAAGTCCTAGTTATTTCGCCTTTTCTGTTACTCTAAGTGGTTTCCCTCCTAGGAATATGTCTTTAAGAGCAGGTGTTCTATGTTTTCTGCTAAATAGTAGGTATCAGATCCGTTTTTCCCAGGTTTACTTCAAGTCCTCGACTTTTACACCAAAGTGATAGTCTGTTGAGGGATCTTTGTTGAAGATCGCATAAAGTTGGTAAAGTTGGAAGGTGCTTCCCCGAGATTGCTATAACAATATCATCGGCATAGAAACAAAATTGAAAAAAATGGGGCGTATCCGAAGAAAAAACAAAATTCCGTCAGAAAAAAATATTGTCAAACTTTAATGTGATTTTTGAGCTATTTCAAGCTTGCACTTTTTTAGACCAAAATGGAATGTATTGTGTACCTAAAACTTCTCTAAAAATTGTGAAAAATAATTTTAAAGTTCAGGTAAACTTTTTTTTGAATTTTTTGTTTGATTTTTGTTTTTTTTTTTTTTGAGTTTTTAACAAACTGTTACTCTTTTTATAAAAATTAATTATTAAGTAAACTGTCAGTACTTTTCAGTAAGTCCAAGTGCTATAATTTTTAAACGCACTGTATACGTACTTGCAGAGAGATGGGTAAAACTCGACAAATCGTAGCACACAATCACGAAATTCTACAAATTAGAAAATTCAATTCACTGAGTTACACCTACAAATTTACCACATATCAGGAATATGTAAATTCACACACACACACACATACATACATATGTACATTTGCACATAGCTCATGCATCCAATGATGATTTAATATTGGCACTTTTGCTCGTATGTTAGCATATTTTTGGATTACTCATCATTGCCGCTAATTTATGCGTTTCAATTAAGTGGATCAACAGAATAAATGCGAAGACCCGCATGCCGGCAAGCGCACACAAACAATAGTAGCACACCTACATGCATACATATACGAGTATACGAGCAAACGCTGGCATGTGCGTGTGAGTTTACATATGCGCAATTGTGTGCTTTCGCTTATATTTGTTTGTATGGCATACCATTTGCGGATGGAAACTTTTAAATGTGCACGCCAAATAAATCTACAGTGATTTCTCGTGATATTGCCACAGCTGGCAGCAACTACCGCAGTGTTTCCACATCTAACCGATTGTCTCACACCCCGTCAACTGGCAGGAAATGACATTTCCTTTTCCGTAACGTTTTACAATTTTCCCTGCCATTCGGCTCTATGATGTGGTAATCGGAAATTATTACAATATTATTGAATTGGTAATCACAAAGCGCCCCAAAATACTTAGAACTAAGTTGAGTGCTTTCCGCATACTGGCATGTATGTATGTACATATGTGTGTATGTATGCCGATAGGTATGGGCAAAAATATGTATATGTGCATACTTTCCTACAGTGATTGTCAATTAGGCATAATCGCGCGCATTTTCAAGCCATATTCATTTTCTCAATCGCTTTTGCTTGTGTGCGAGCATGCGAGGCATGAATATATGTAGATGTATGTGTGTGGGTGTGTATGCCTGGTGAAGCCTGCTGACTTTGCTTTTATAAATTAAACCACATTGCAGAAGCATTCCAAGTTAGGTTGGTTTTTTACGCTGTTTTATGACTGGCGTATTCACAAATGGTTTTTATTACAAATATGTAAAACTACGTACATACTTACATACATACAAACAGGGTGCGCCATCTTTTATGTCGGTACGTAAACGCTGAATAACTTTGTCATTTACCAACCGATCGACTTCAACGTATACGTTTTCGATATGTCAATTGAGTACAATTTCAGCAATGGAGCGACTTATACCGAAACAACGCGCTGAAATAGTGACGTTATGCATCGAAAATAGTCGTTCTACTGTTCCAACTCAACGCGCATATTGCAAAAAGTATCGCGGCAAACAGGCACCGTTTGACAATACTATTCGTCGTTTGGTGTTGAATTTTTTTGACGGAACAATAGGATATCGTCAACATGCCGTTCATCAACGACCAAGACGTTGCAATGAACTTGTTGAAGCAGTGAGGGAGAGCGTTGCCCAGGAGCCAACAGTGCCGCATCGTCATTGCGCTCAGCATTTTGGCGTCAGTGAAACTACAATGCGGTGCATTTGAAAGGATGATTTAAATTTGTTTCCGTATAAAGTGTAATTCACACAAGAATATTTCCGACAGACCATTCACGTCGCCTGGATTACGGCCAAATAGTAGCTCGAATGGTTGACACTGAACCCAATTTTTGGAAGCAAATTTTAATGACTGACGAGGCACTTTTTAACCTCTCTGGCAGCAAGAATAAACAAAATTGCCGCATTTGACAAACGCAGAAAAAAGATCGCAGTTTGTGATTGCACGCGTGTAACGTTGCAGAAAGCCCAATTAACTTGAATTAATGCCTAATTGGCTTTACGGGAAATGAAACTACACCTAGATCCAGAAATTAATTGACAGCGGAAAGGCGAGTATTAGAAAGAAAATAAGTAGAGACAATGGGATTTAGAACTTTGGCTAAGGTCATGTGGAAATATTTACTTATACAATATACAAATTAAACGACAATTTTTTTTATTAAATATTTCTATCATTTTGACCTTGAGCGCAACTTCAACATTAGAAGTTTAGCTATCCTTACTGACACCCAGGGGGTAATCAAGGTTCTTGACTCTTTCCAGGTCACATAAAAACTAGTACTGGGATGCTTTGATGAGCTGAATATCTTAATTCAGAGCAATCAGGTACGTATACTATGGAAGCCAAAGCACCTGGGAACTTCTTGGAAAGAAATGGCGGCAACCCCATTATAGGTATGCACACAACTAGTTTTTGGACTAGGAAAGAGTAACTTTTCCTGCCTTATTCAAGAAGTAGCGAAACAAGCGGGCAAAGTAGATAATACTGAGACAATTTTTCGTGTTTATCGTAATCAAAATCAAAGATGGTTAAGTTTAGCCCAAACCGATTTAATGATTGTATGGCATTAAATAGAAACACATGAGCCAAATCCAGTCGAGATTGATGGCTTGGAAGAACAAAAATGGCGATTTAGTGAGATAGAAATGAAATGGTAAATATCTAGAAAGAACATTTTAATGAGCTCTTAAATATTAATGAATACGACGCGCCTATTGGTACTGTATAGACAGTAGAAAAGACCTCTTATGACACGAAAGGAGCAATAGATACGCTGAAAAACTACAAATCAGGTGGTGAAGTCTGTATAAAAGCAGAACTCATAAAATGTGGCGGAGAAGAGTTGATAAGGCTCATGAAAATAATACTTCAAATTTGGAAAGTAGAAAACATGCCTGAAGGATGGTTTATCAGCCTAATAGTCCCAATTTATAACAAAGGTGACAAACTCCTCTCAATTTAAACTACAAAATTCTATCAAACATACTAAATATATGAGAAACTAAATGTGTATGCAGCAGAGTTCGTGGAGATTATCAATGCGGTTTTAGAATCGGACGCTCGGCAACAGATCAATGATTTATCATTTCGCAGATATTCGAAAAATGTTATGAGTTCACTTACTATCAACGCTTTTATTTAATTTAACACTGCATTCAGCAATAAACGAAATAGCTCAAGGTGGCACAATTTTTTTATAAATCGACACAAATATGCGACATTGTGATTCTTGCGAGAAATAGAGCGGCTCTTCAAAACGTTTTCATGCGCTTAGTGCAAGCTAGAAGACCAACGGGCCTCAATATAAATGAAGAAAAGCTGAAGTACATGACATGATCCTTTTTCATGATAGTCACATCAGAATTGGAAATTATGTTTTTGAGTTCACGCAAGAGTTTAAATACTTAAACGTAGTGCTCAGCATAAATAAGGATATGTCCTTATCTATATAATACCGTATTCAGGCAGCTAGCAGAGCATACTTTGGCCATATCAAACTTATGAATTCTTCATTGATATCAAAGGAACAAAAACTCTAGGTGCACAAAACTAAAATATATGACCGGTTCTCACCTACAGCTGTGAAACATGGGTCCTTAAAGATAATAATTTACTGACGCGATTTGAAAAAAAAATTCTTAGAAGAATATTCGACCCTATGCAATTAGAAGACGGTACATAACGTATGCGGTATAACCACGAGCTCAGTGTTTTAATCGCGGGTGGAAATGTAACGCGATTTATAAAGTCCCAAAGATTTCGATGGTTTGGACAATAGGCCGGGTCGATTTGTGGGGAGGCAAAAAAATCGCCCATTGCTCTGTGAAATTCATATTCTAGGGATCAAAATAAGAAACTTTGCCGAAGGAAGCATACCTCTAAAACGA
>JAYXIM010027008.1:0-11276 GCA_037575425.1 Anastrepha fraterculus
AGTACTCATTGTAGGCGCTAAGTGTGCGTGTGAGTGTGCCTGCGCGTGTGTGTTGAAAAACAAATAAACATTAGAGCTACACATTCTTATGCGTTGAAGAGATGATGAGATGTCCTGCCAGTTACAGCAACGAATACAAATGCGTTCAAATAAATATATCCAACTATGCGTGTGCCCCAAGCGTTTTAGTTTTATGACCATTTTGTGTTTTTGTCTTTTGGTTTTGCTCCGGTCGAGATAAAATAAGAGTTTTGTGTACACCATATCCGGCATGCGATTCATTCTTTTAATGCTTATGGCACTTTTCATTTCGTGGCTGCTTTCACGCAAACTACTTATTGCCACTTTGTGCCACATATTCCTATTCTACCCCAAACACATTTCCTTTTGGTCTTTATTGGATCTGGCTATTCAGTGCATAGTTTTTCTAATGGGTGTAGTTGGCATCTATCCCAGCGTGTATTGAAAATTTTGTTGTTGTTGTATTAGTGCCTACGAGCATCCTCTAGTGAACTCTGCTGGACTGTTAGTCTTTGGGCGGATATGAATTCCTATAGATCGGGTAACCTGAAATTAACTTGATATTTGTGGGAATATTTGTGGATGCGTAGCGCATCGGCTTTGATGCAGAGGTTTGGAGAAAAATGATAAGTGAAAAGATTTTTTATGCAGCAGCGCCTCAAGAAATAGCTAATTTCAGCGATGAAAGAGTTTCTCATAAAAATCATTTACTCCTCGGCTTTTGAAAGGTACGAAACTCTCTTTTTAACATCGATGCTAAGGCTGTGATTTTTACACACCTGTGGTGCCTGAATGCCTGTTTCTTGAGGTTTTATATGCAGCTTTGAAAGTATCCAAGTGAGTTAGAGAGCTGGAACCGCGTTAGCATCTCTTCAAGGTGGATCCGTATTTATGTCTAGTGACACAATAGGTTCCTGCGTCCAGGTTCCGCTCCTGTGTGCATATGGAGACTTTACGCCATCGATAGTATTCACTCCTCCCACTGCCTTTGAAAGTGGTCGTGGGGGAAATGAAACATCGGGGAATGTGCAATAGTCCGATACTCATAAACTATTGACTTGCCTTGGGTTTGGTGCTGTTGTGAGTGTTTGACTCAAGCGCTTGTATCTGTCTTCGGTTTGTCTAAAACAGTCAATCTCCACTGCCTAGCTGCTAGGAAAGGTGCTTACTAAACTTAATAAAAAACGAAATATGATGTACTTTGTAAGGTTTCTTTCTTTTTTTTTCCTTCTTGCTATTTTTCCTGAAAACTGTCGAATCACAATCTAAGCTGGATTTAGTACATTACGTAAAAAATAATCTGTCTTGTTACCTAATTAATTAGATATGCTGCTACTGCTACTGTCGTTTCTGGGCTTTCCCCTCCCAGTCAATGTGGCTGAGCCTCGTCACGTCTGTAGCGGCGCATGTTTTCACGGCATCTCATTTAGTGATAATCTTCAGCACTGCTCGTTCTTCACTAAAACGTTTGTAGTGAAAGCCCACATGTTCTGCGCTCTCGACTGTATTCGAGCAACTCGGGCAAAAAGGCCTGTCGGCCAGCTGGATATGGTGTAGGTCGAAGCAGGAAGCAGCCGTGTCCGTCGAGTATCTGAGTTAGGTAGTAGTCAATATCGCCCCGCTTCCTATTCATTCACTCTTCAAGACTTGGTATGAGTTTGTAAGTCCACCGGCCTTTGGTTGGGCCATCCCATCGTCTTTGTCATTCGGCCATCGATCGCGTTCTTTCTACCGCCTTTTCTGCTACCGTTGGTTTCACTCCTTTTACTCCATATAGTCGATTCAGCCCCATTGCATGAATGCCCTCTGCTATCTTTCTACAGCGCAGATTGCGTCGTCTCGTATCGTTCTATAGTATAAGCGCATCTAGTACGTAGTGCGCTGCATCTGTGGGTACGAACTACCTCACGCATATGGCTACGTCTAGCCTCAGCTCATATCGACGTGGTGCATATGATACGATCGAGTCCCTCACAGTTTATATGCGTCGTCTCCTCTCTCCTTGCGGGCCACCTATGTTAGGCTGGATTCTTGTGCCAAATGATGCTTGAAGCTTGGCCTCGTGTAGAGCATGACTCCGAGATACTTAATCGGCTACTGTGAGAATGAAAGGGCTTGAAACCTAGTTTCCGGGCAATATCCTTGAGTAGAGACTCAGCTGGAGTTGCCTTCTCATGATAAAACACCAAGTCTCTCCCAATTTTAGGTCTGCCTACTGCTCCACTGTTACTGCCAACTTTGGCTTGAGGATGATGATACCTTCAAGTATATTTTTTGCAAAAGTTCGGCTTTGGCCAGGATGATATTGAAACACTTTAATTTCTGTATGAATGAATGAACGAAACTAGAAGTGAGCAATTCGACCTTAAGTGGAACTATGCATTGGGACTATCCGCGCGCGCGATGGAACTTAAAGATGTTAAAAAGCTGTTTAGGTTTCATGTAGTTAAACGAGTGCTTAGTGACTTATTATTGCATTACACAAGAGCTTTTCGGGCGCGGCCTACCATCGCTCCAAGAATCTATATATATTCATAGCTCTGAGGTTAGCCACTCTTGGCGTCAAATCAGTCTTTTTACACTGACTAGTGTTCAGTAGTTTAAAGCCTCCTCAAAGAACAGCCTCCTTACAGCAGAAAAGGTGCGAAATCGCTGAATTCTAAGAACCCATCCTCACCTTTATAAATATACGAAAAATCAGCATCACTTTAACCCAAATATGTTCACCAATTGCCACTTCCGCCAAGCAAATATTTCACCGGCTATTCGCATACTCACATACACGCACACACACACGCCCTCACTTGCCTTCAACTATACGGACGAGTGAGCACTTTCATCTTAACAACCTCGACTTTTGGTCTATAGGTACTTTGCTTTTGCGAAATAAATTTCATGTACTCTGTTGTTAGAGTAGGCCGACAGGCCTTGGGCATGCAACACTTCCTTTAAATTTCCTTAAAGGAAATTAATAAAATCAGTTGAAAATGAAAGCAGCTACACATACACACATAGGAAGCAGCTTTTCTGCTCAGGCTGTTTGCCTTTCGTGCAACCAAGTGAATCTCCGGCGGCCGTACAAAAAAAAAAAAAATAGAAAAAAATGTTAAAATTCGTTAAGCCAAAAAGGCGCAAAAACACACACAGCCACTCGTTGAAGAAGTCAAGGCGATAGCTCTACCTTTTCTTCAGCATGGCGCAACGGTTTAACCCGTTCGACCATAACGCGACCATTGACCAAAAGTGCTTGCATCATCGCCCAAGCGGTTCAAGCGCGCACACAACTTTTTCCATCACTACAAACAAGGTGGAGTCAGTGTGCCTGCAGCTAAGAACGCGAAAAGGGAGTGTTGGAAGAATGTAGGTAACGCCAACACAAACAATTACAACAGCAATAAGCAGCATTTTATTGCTGCTGCTGCTGCTGTTGCGCCAGCGGGCCACCAGACAATTCGTTCGTCCAACATTCTGACCATAGCAAATAATAGTATTGCGGCGTCCAAGTTCTTACGCTTGCCACCTTCCGCTCAGTGATTTGTAGCGATGAAATTGCCCAGTTACGGCCAGCGCACTACCCCTCACCACCCGGTGCTCTATTACTTTGACGGTGAATTGTGCTGCGGCTGAATGGCGGGTGGACGACCGGCATGTTGTGGCGCGCTCTGTTTCACCGGGTTGTGCGCTAAATTACACACCTGAGAATTAATGTTTTGGCACTTGAAAATCGTTAAGAAAAATGTTGGCTTGCGGAATGTGCAATTCACCTCCGCTGGCTCGTTTATTCTTCCGCCCATTTGGATATTCGAGTATTTGCTGTTACTGTTACTGTTTTCTTTTTTGTTATTATTTTTATTTATCTGCCCACCATTTCATTTGTTTGGTCCGTTTGCTTTCTTGTTTCTTGGTACATTTGGTTTGTTGTTTGTTTGCTTGCGGCTACAGCCGGTCGGTTATTCGTTTCTGACTGTGGGATTTTTAGTTTATGGCCCTTGGGTAAGCTAAACAAACGAGGTATAAAAAATAAAAGAAAAACGGCCTGTATATACTTTTAAGCGGAAGTGATGAGTAGGTGGTAAAAAGGTAGAAAAGCAAACTCAAAAAAGTATGAAGAGAAAGCAAAGAGGTAAAAACTTAGCGCTTGAAGGAAAAGCTTGGTGGGTAAAATACATTAAAAGGAAATCTAAGCTCTCAGGCGCCCGTGACAGGCGAGTGTGCCTATGTGTGAGTGTGGTATATTGGCTGTTAGTCTGATTGCTAAGAGTTCTAGTAGCGCTCAGACATTGACGAACATCGGAGAGCTTGCAGGGAGTGCTCATTAAAAGCTCTTAATATTGAAAAGGGAATTATTATGTAAGAAATTATAACTAAATAACCTTTTTGTGGAGCATTAATAAAACCCCGGCTTCACAAGTCTACATCTAGAAAAAAACCCCAGAATCGGACTTTTTGTTGTTGTTAAACTATCCAATTTCTATGTAAAATCCGTCGCTGACTTTGGAATTCACAAAATTTTGCTTGTTGTCATGCAGTTTTAGAAACATCGCAAATCAAAGCGTTCGGAGTAAAGATAGTTAAAGGTAGTTCATCTAAACTGATAATATCTGGGGAACCCGTCTTAATCGGTAGACAAATGATATATCAAATTAAAGGTAATTAAAGTTAATAAATTTCATTATGTTGTATGTACTGACAGCATGTCCACCATTCGTTCAGTAACCAACATACCAAAAAGCAACTTTATCATCTCAACGATCCGCAAAGTTTTAGCTGGTGGAAATAATTTAATCAAAATCATGTGGGTTCCAAGCCACGTAGGAATACCTGGCAATGAAGCCGCTGATGAAAGAGCAAAACTGGCAGCAAATCAACCACTTATCGCCTTGAACGTGATTCTCAAAGAAGATGTTTTTAGGCTTTCAGAAGCAAAATTTTTCAAAGCCAAACTTTCTGAGTGGAATAATTTCCGGCACCACTACTCAGCATTAAACTCGGTAAGGCAGTCACCCACCTTCCCGAGGGGAATAAACTGTAACGATCTTAAAAATTTCTCCCGCCTACGAATGGGTCATACAACTGCAACGCATAACCATCTCCTTAAGGGTCTTCCACCTCCACAGTGTCCATTTTGCAACAGCGGTTCAATCTCGGTCATCCACTTGCTCGATAATTGTCAACATTTTTCAACAATAAGATTCAACGTCTTGGGTTACAACACCCCTTCCGATGCCCTGAAAAGCGATGACTCCGAATCCATCAAGAACATCAACAAGTACCTTACGTTAGCTGAGCTTAGGAAGTTAATTTAGAGTTAATTGTCTAATAGCGTATAATGTAAGATATTAATACTATTTATTGTTACTCTGGTAAATTCATTAACAAGCGAGCCGAAGGTGTTTACACTAGTGCTCCATTTCACTGTAAAGTAGTGGATCTCCTCTACTTTTCTTATATATAATAATAATAATAAAAATTTCATTAATGCATAATTTTTCATTAAAGTTGAACGTTTGCAAGATATTTATATTTTTGTGTTTTTGATTTTTTTCATATTTTTTATATCGTTTTTTTATTTTTTATTATATTTTTTTTTTAAGTTTTTTTTTTGAATTTTGAGTTCTTATGGGACATCGTAAAATATAAAGCCAATACCCATTGTATAAAATTAAAAGGTGTGGTCAACATCAAACCGTTACTCGGCTCATAACGAATTTGCTTGAATCAGCTGATTTGCTGACGTAGCAGGGGTTATGACATCAATTTGTTTACGGCTGTGATGTTGACAAAAACTCAGATTGTGTTGGGGATATACAGAAAACTCAACGCACTCACTGCGCATATTACTTTATTGCCGTCTGAACTACAACTGTGGAACATTTTTGTTTTTGGTTGAACACCTTTTTACATATCTCGACATAAAAACAGAACAGTAATTGCCGCCTAACAGCCGTAGGCTTTTCGACGAGCTCCTCCTCCTATTTGTGGTGTGCATCTTGATGTTGCTCCACAGTTCTCGTCATACCTTCGGTACTTAGAGATGGATCTTAAAGTTTGTTATATGTGTTTTTTTTCTATAGATTTTTTTGCTTGTAAATGATTTTTTGCTGCTAATTTTTTTTTGCTCCTAAATTTTTTTTGTTTTCAAAATTTGTTTTTTTTTTTCTAAAGGTCATTGGTGAGAAGTACCCCGTTATAGCACTTACTTAACTGATCATCTCGAATTATGCGTATTTTGACCCTTTATCGAGCTAAAAATTTGGTATTTGTCAGATTTTTAAAAATAGGGGTCTAAATGAACCTACGGCTAAGAATTTTTGGGATAAATTGTTCCACAAAAATGTGAGTTACATAATTTTGTTAATGCCTCTTAAAGACGATAATGATTGTAAATGTAAAATTTTACGAGTTTTTCAAGTAAACTAGAACCGCTTGAGTTTAAATTTGATAAACTACAATAAACTACTAAAAAAATTGCGACGTTTAGACTCAATTTTTAGTCCGTTTAGGCCCACGTACAGCCCTTCCCCTTTAAAAATAACTATACCACATTTTTATTTTTTTTCGTCCCATTTTTCCGCACTGTGTAACTCCGTAACCAGTTATACTATAATATTAATCATCATGAAGACTTGAATATAAGTGAATCTGTGATTCAGAGTTATGCCTCGAGCATTTTGAACATTTTCTGTTTTAAAGAGTCCCTGGGAGCCAAGATGATTAATATTACTAATGTGAAGCTGCAGGACGCTCTACCAAGTATACAGAGACAACGAGTGGAGTTCTCTGACCATCAAAGTATATTATTCAAGATAGCCCCTGACCACTAAATACAGATATTCACACAGTATGAAAACAATGCTAGCCAGGATCACCATAGCCAGACATATGTACTTAAATCCAGGGCGTTCTGATTTCACAATTCCAACTGTCTTGGGAATGGAAGAAAGATTCTATAAAAACTCGTCTGAGTTCAAAAGAGCTACCACTCAGTCTGAGCTAGAAAGAAGTCCTATACACTTTTTGGGATAAATGAAACCCAGTAAAAGAAGTTCAGGCTAAGAAGCCTATAGCGAGAGTCGAAATTGGAGACAGATTTCTTCTAAAGAAAAGATTGTGGGAATTACCACAAATCTAACTTCAGTAGATTTTCAGATTGAGGGGCTTACCGCAACTAATGACTTTAGCTCTAGACACCTCAGCTTTTCTAAAGAAAGTTTTAAAAATTCCTTAAATTTAGATAAGTAAGCGACCATGAAATTATCCAATTCGTGCCAAGATGAAGCTGAAACTGAGTCCAGAGGAAACGTGCGCTAGAGTTTGACACGTTCGAAGCCCAAAAACAGAAGTTGGACTCCATGGTAGGAGTCAACACTGGCAACTCACATAATTTTGAAAAACAGGCGGTGGTGTTATAAGCGTTATGCGCCTACATCAGATAGATCTCTGAAAGAATTTTGTGGGAGAAACAAAAAGAAGAGTAGATCCCAATAACATTCTCTAACTGTACTTTAATTCAATTTAAACCTTTATAGTGGTTCAACCTCACCGGATTCCCCATTAGCCACTGAAGGTAAGAAACTCTTATTTAAATGAGAGTTGGTAAGTTAAGATTTCGCTCACTCTTTTGCTCATTCGATATGACCGTTCCGAGTTGGCTCTTAGATTGAAAATTGTCAGCTTGCATTACATAAAACTTCTAAATCAGCCTTTTCACAGCTCGCACTCTTTTTATGATCTTATATAGGGTAGTTTTTTAGCTGCTTGAGAACTAAGACACAGTTTAAATGGGAATGAAGCAGCGGATACATTGGCGAGCGGGGCTGCTATTAATAGGAACCGAACGCTTACTCGCTATGGGACGACAAACTATTCAGGAGAACTTAGGAGTGAAGAGCTACAGCTAGGGAGGTTAGCTGGCACTAAACTATGGGACTACGTCAGGCAAAATCCTTACTGGGGGTACAACCAAAAGAGGTTAAGAAAACTCATAACCCTTTTGAAGGATTTTTTTTTTGTTTTTTTTTATATCTCCCCTTTATTTATTACAGTCTGTTATATTTTAACAATATGTAATTTTTCTACAATTAGGGTCTATTATGTTCTTTTACCAATGTAAGAAGAATCTGTTATTATTATTATTCTTTTTTGTGATTACACTGTAAATCTTATAGTTAGATCAGTCGGTGTGAGTCGCTTTAATCTTCGTTTGTATATGCTTAGTGCTACATTTTGAGTTTGTTTCTTGGATAGTGCCTACGTTTAAGTCACGATGTATTGCTTCATTGGAAATAAACCAACCAGCATTTGTTATATTTCGTAATATTTTGGATTGTATTCGCTGTATGAGCTGAATATTTGTGTTTTTAGCCGTTCCCCATATTTCTATTCCGTATTTCCAGATAGGAGTAATAATTGTTTTGTATATAGGCACCTTATTATACAGTGATAGTTTTGATGCTCGTCCTATTAGCCAACTTAATTGCCGGTACTTATTCTTGATTTGATTTCTTTTGTTAATGATATGCCGCTTCCATGTTAGTTTTTCGTCAATAGTTATTCCAAGATATTTTGCTGCTGGGAAGATTTTTATTTTGTTGTTTTTTAAGGTTAGATTATATTTTGATGTCTTTTTGTTTGTATATATAACTTGTATAGTTTTGTCTTTATTAACTTCTATACCCCATTCGTCAAACCAATTTACTGTATTGTTTATTAATCTTTGAAGTGTAAAGGTCGCCAGTTTGTCGTCATTGTTTGATGCCATTAATACAGTATCATCCGCGAACGCTGCTATCATTGTATTATCTGTTGTCGGAGTTGGCCTAATACACTGCCTTGCGGTACTCCAGCTGTCATTGGTAGAATATTGGAATATTCGTCTTCATATCTTATATAAAATTTTCGATCAGTTATGTAGCTCTTCAAAAGTTCAAAGTAGTTTAGTGGAAAGATTCGTTTGAGCTTATGCAAAAGTCCTTTTGAAGGATAAACTGAGAATACTCATGAGCATGCTCACGAGCTTTTGCAGATCGCGCAGTCATCTGCACATGATCGGGATTTGGTTTACGGACTCTTGTCGTTTCTGCGACCAGTCCCCGAAGGCTCCGATGCACGTTCTCATTGAATGCAGCACTATAGCGTGAGACATGCCGGTCAACTGCAGCCAGAAGAAAGGCACATACGCTCAGCTCAACCCAGCTCGATCTTAATTTTAAAAATTGAGTTGGGTTTGAATGAGGTACTGTGATGAGTAGAGGGCACAAAAGATCATGAGATCGAAGTGTAGACCTCACATCAGATCTGTCTACCTATCAATTATCATTTTAAGTTTCCACAGATGGTAAAAAAACACGCCATTTAAATTTGTTTCCTAATTTTCGTTGCTTATTTTCGAAAAAAAATTGAAAGAGGGAGCATTCATGGCTTATATCGTCACTCAGTTGTTTTTGCTTAACCAAACTGGGGTATTTTTTTATTAGTTTTTAATTTCCACTCAAATATGTTCCCGTCTGTCATCTCTTTCTTAGTCATATAAGTCCATGAAAATATAATTCTTTCTTCAGTTTTCACTTCCTTTTTCCATCGCCTTTATATGACTAACTTTTCTATCTATTTTTCTATCTATAGGTAACTTCTTTTCCTGTCGGTTAACTTTTCTCTGCTTCTGGAAATTTCTGGTTTTAGTAACCTGTACTAAACTTTTCCCGCTCTCTCAATCTCTCTCTTCTACGCCCATTACTGTTTGATTTCGGGGGTAATGAATGTATTGTAATTACGTTGTGGCCAGTTGCACTTGCGGCGTTGGCTCACTTGTTTTTGTTGTGTAGTATTTTCCTTTTATTTACTGCTATTTGCAAGTTTTTCCGTTCCATTTTTATTTTCATTTTCACTTTTCTTTCATTCCACATTTGTTTTATTCCTAGATTTTTCAATACCTTAATCAACAAGCCATGTATGCCAAACAACACTTTCTGGGGCATTGGTTTGGTCTAATGCCAGCAGCCCATCCGCTTGCACTGTACTCACCATTCACTTCACTCACCATCCACTTCACTCACCATTAGTTTCTACGACTATTGGCTCAAATTGCCTGGTCTGAGCAATGTTTCCATACCCCCAAATACCCATCATTTCCTCTCTAACAGCTGGGGAGTTTTCTACACTCGTGTTTATATTTTTAAATTCTTCGGTTCTCTTCTTCCGCCTTCTACTCAAAGTTCAAATCATTCTATGCTCCATGCGCGTATACCTGAAACCGCACTTGTTTCCCTTTCATTAAATGGTTTTTCTTTTTTTTTTGGCACAGTTTCTCTTTTTCCGTTACTTCATGTGTGAGCGTTACCACTTCACACAAACGTACAAATAATAAGCCCGGAAAGTGAAAATAAATTAAGTTGAATTTAATGTATCGTAGCGGCTACTTGGAAAAGTTGTAGGTAAAGTAGAGCAATGAGCCCAGAAAAATATACAAAAATACTGACAGGTGTGAAAGTGAGAGTGATTTATTGTGCAGCAAAAGGTTGTTTGAGCAGAAAATTTGCACGGAGATTGCTGAAAATGAAGAAGAGCTTATAACTTGATGTCAAAACAAAACGATACAAATATTGAAGTAATAACAGCCGAGGTTGAAAGATCTTGGCAGAGTTGAAAGTTCTTGGCAGTAGGCAGTCACTGTCTAAGCAACTTTGGCCGAGTTCAACAATGTTCTTCAGCCGCTTCTTTCTAGTGTTAACCAGCGCCAATTAAAAACTTCACTTTATTATTCCAATACATTACATTTTCCATACTTGATCTTTCCAAGACGGCCTTAATCCTATCTAGTAAATATTTTCATAACTGCCGAACGCTTGCATCGATTCTTAGAGCATACCAGAGATACCGCTCAATCTCTCTTAGTTGCATTATGCCTTGATCCGGGTATAACTCATGGGATTCATTATTCTCTCATCTGTGATAATAGGCATTTCCAAAGTTCCGTATATCTTCTGTAGCACCTTTATCTCGAACACTCCAAAGGCTACCGCATCCGCTGTTTTCAGCATTCAAGCTTCTGTGCCGCATAAAAACACGGACTTCATTAGAGACCTATAGGGATTGACTTTTTTTCGTCAAAAGGGAACGTCAAAGACAATGGAGCAAGTCTTATTGTTAATTCAGTAGGCGAAAAGTTGGGATCCGCCCTATTTGGTAGTAGTTTTGACTACATAGTCCAAACTAATACTTGAAGACACGGAGGTTTTGTATTCGTATGGCTGAAA
>JAYXIM010027010.1:0-35368 GCA_037575425.1 Anastrepha fraterculus
TGTACAGTGTGATATTCTTCCATAAATGGAGCGATCTATGCTGCTTACGAATGAAGTGATGTTCTATGAGGAGTTTTCTCAGGGCAGAAATATACTTGAAGGTTTTGCTATTGTCGTGCGGTGATTCTATTGGAAAAAATGTTTCTCTTATTTTGTGTTTTATGTCAAATGGTAGCCACGCATCAACTCATTCGGCTACGTCGCTTGATTACCATCTTTAAATATCATACTTAGTATTCACAGTATCTTTCGGATAACTGCCAAGCACTCGCTTGCAAGAAGGCGGCTCTGCCCACTCCCATACAAACGACTTAAGAACTTGCAAGGGGTTTGCTGTGTCTGTTCACAAGGAAGTTCGAGAACAGACTAGACAAAAATATGGAGAGCTCAGTTAGACACCGAAAAATATTAAACATGCCGCGAATGAAGCACACACGTCCCAAATCGCTTAGACGGTTAACGCGCCAAACAACTAAATTCAATTCTTAATTCATAACACCATTTACCTGCCAAGCTCTTTGGCCCCAATGATGAAGTCATTAACAGCAACAGTTTGTACATTAGATAAATGATGTAGTAGACGCGAAAACAGGATGCTGAAATGTTGAAAGCATGCAAAAACTCATGCCCACACCATCGCGCGTCTGTCCATCAACGAGGCCACCAACCATCAGCCGCAATGCTCGTATGCTACAAAACAATAACAAAGAGGCGAGCAACGGAGACTTTTGGCCTATTTAAGCAAAAATAAAACAGTAACGAGACTTGTAAGAGGAATGGAGAAAAACAAGTGGAACAACAAAAAAAAAACTGGGGAAACTTAGGGAGGAAACTTGAAGGCTTTCCGCGCCAGTGCCGTCATCAATGGGCTTCCTGGGAAATTTGTGCCGCGTTCCAGTTGATGTTGTTTCACTTTTGTTACATGATTGTTTTTGTAAAAGTTTTTTTTTTTGTTGTTTCCATTTTTGCTGCTCTTCCAAAGCTTCACTCACCGCTTGCAGCCTGTCTGCTAGTGCACAAAACGACGCCATGAAAGGTTAATGACGGCAAAGCACTCTCGCTGACAGGTAGTCATCACAAGCCAACGAAGCGCAAGAAACAACACTGACAAAAACAACAAGCAATGAGGGAGCATGTAATGGCAAAACAACAACAGCGTCAAAAATAAAACAAGGAAAAAGAAACCAAGAATAAAAACAAACGCCCGTACAAAGGCTCTTCGTGTGTGCGTGTGAGTGTGAAGAGTGAAAGTTCCTCAGTGAGTGAGTGAGCGTTGCTGGGGTGGGCGAATATTGTAGACGAGACGTCAAATATGACGAGTTGGCGACTCAAAGCTTGGCTGTGTGGAGTTCGAGGCTGTCGTTGGATTTTAAGCGCAGTCAGCTGTAACTGTTCGGTACAACCATGTATTGGCAGGTACGCCAGCGTGAACAACAAAGTAACAAGAAGGAAAAAAAATAATCGCTAGGAAAAGGCAGCTCATCAAGCAGCGCGGTGGCGGTGATTGGAGAAAAGGTGAAAGTAAAGCGTAAAAGTTAAATGAAACGAAAGACGTTAATGAAATGACCCAGAGGTGGTGATGCGGAGTTACAACAACAGCATAGAGCTGGTTACAGTGGCAACAGTGACGCAGCAAAGCCAGCTGCAACAACGTAGCAATACTTTCACTGAAACTGGACTACATACGAGCAGCTATGACCACAACACTGCATAGCGGTCCCGACCCTGGCAACGAAAACAACTGTAGGGAACGACAGAGCTGAAAGTTGGCTCCCCTCTACACCTCGGCAGTGCTCGGTAGTGCTATGAAAGTGAAATTTTAGCATCAAAGCGACGAGAGTCAAATATCTCAACGACCAAGTTTCCACGGCTTTGATGATGGCGGAGTGATGGTAGTGGTAGTGGCAGGTGAGTTGGTCATTTGAGACGAGCTAAACGGACAGTAGTGCAGTGAGCTATTCGGGTAATGTTGTTGGGTTTTTCGTTTGGTTTTGTTTTTTGGTTTATTGGCCAGTGTGGCCTTTTATGCTGCTCATTAACCTGAAATGGGTGGCATGGTCTAGTAGCCATGCCAGTCTTTCATATTGTTTCGCCCTTCCTCGTTTTTGAGTAGTCCTGAAGTTTGGCAGCCTAGTCAGGTAAGTTAGACTATGCATTAGCCATTAAGATACGATAATGAAACGCTCAATGGCGACCACGACTCGACTTGGTAAGCATTAAAGCTCAAAATACAGGCACAAACACGGATACACAGACACAGCTACCGACACAGACACAGCCACCGACACACACACCGATGCGAGCCATTCAAGCTAAGTGGTAATGCTGACTTTCACTGGCTCTTGTCTACTTGGCGTATTAAGTTATTTTGGCGTATTTAAGCGCAAGTGTGTGTGGGTGGACATTAAAGTGGTTGGTTGATTGGCTGGATGGGTGATTAAAAGGCAACAAAGCGCGCTGATGGATATGAAAGACATACTTGCTGGTGGACTGCTTCGCTGACTGACACCTACTAGCAGCTGCTTTAATGCTTAAATTTTTACACGCTTTTTTCTACTCCTGCCCGTTCAAATGAGCTAAAAGTGCTGGCAGATTGAATTGCACATACTCGCACAAGCTATGCAAAGGTGGTATATTGAAAATCATTGTGAAAGTGATGGGATAAAAATTGTTTCGTAAAGTGAATTTCATGAACAAAGTTGAGAAAATTTAATGTGATGCAAGTGCTGAGAGGAATTGGTGCGCTTTAAAGCTTAAAATGAAGTTGACTGAGCGCGGTAAGTGAAAGTGAGGGACAGAGTATGGTAGATCATGGCATAGTATATAATATTCGTTCATACAGCATTTGAGTTACAGTTGTGGGTTAAGAAGCATGTTGGATAAAGTTAGTAGGATTTTTTTTTGAAAAATCTTTAAGTCAAAATGCCAGAAACATCGCAAAGGTGCAGAAACATCTAAAAAAAAAATAATAATAATAAAAATGATAAATAGTTCATTTTAATTTTTTTGAACACACAGCCGTATATGATACTGAATTTCTGATACCTTTTAGCGGCCACCGTAGCAAAATGGGTTGGTGCGTGACTGCGTTCGAAACCCCAGACATGAAAATTGATTGAAAAAGTTTTGTGATCGATTTTCGACATACAATGACAAACCTCCGATTGAATTTCTGCATAAAAAAAACCATCCGTGGACACGCGCTTTACCACTCGTCTCTGTATTTCATTCACATTGTTGCTCTCCCAATTGCCTGAGGATCTGTGTACGGAGCAAAACACACGATTTAATTTTGATTTTGAACGCACTTTTCCGTCACGATTCAGTGCAATCGATCAACGTATACTTGCAGGGAAAAACCAGGTGGTATATATTTAGTCCAGTATAGAGACCATACCACAACTTATGAGTAAGTTTCAGCTGTCATCATATTTAGAAAAAATTCCAAATGTTACCCAAGCTCCAATTTGCTCCAAGCATTATTGAAAAAGTAAAAAAAAATATTTAAATTTGAAAAAAAAAAAAATTTACAATAACAAAAAATTAGTAAGAAAAAAATTGTATGAAAAATATTGTTTGAGTTTTTTTGCTAATTTGAAAATAACAAGAAAAGTCCAAACATTTATTTTATTTTCGTTGTAAGTTGCAACGTAATTTTCAGCTGTCATCACATCATTGAAAAAAAAATTCCAAACTTTAATTTAGAACATGATTATAAAAATAAATCGCAAATATTGAAATTTGAAAAAAAAAACATGAATATTTTTTGTGAAAAAAATTGCACGATCTGTTTTGTAATGAAATGCATTAAAAAAATTAATTAAAATTGATTAAAAAAATTATGCAAAACAAATAAATTAATTAAATGTTTGATTAAATTAAAAAAAAAAATTATTATCAGAAAAAAATGTAAATTTTTTTGTTTTAATTTTTTATTAGAAAATACGGAAAAAATCCTACATTTACAAGTTAGTCGTACAAAGAAAAAATGTTTAAAAAAGAATGCTCGATTTGTTTTTGTAATTAAGTACATTAAAAAAACACTGATTAAAAAAAAATTGAAAAATAAAAAATAATAAAAAAAATTATTTTTTCATTAATTAAAAGAAAAAAAAATTATAAAAAAATGTTTTATTTTTTTTCTAATTTTTTATCAGAAAATACGGAAAAAATCCTACAAAACAAAAAACTAAAAATTAAAAAAAAATGGTCGGTTTTTTTTTCATACATTTAAAAACAAATATATTAAAATTAATTTAAAAAAATTACAAAAAAATGAAAAGCAATAAAAAAATTTTTTTTTTCATTAATTAAAAAAAATATTATTACAGAAAAATGTTCGATTTTTTTTTAATTTTTTTTAAAGAAATACGAAAAAAATTGTACAAAAATAAAAATTTATTTTTTCAAAAAAAATCGTCGATTTGTTTTTGTAATTAAATTTATTAAAAAAATTGAGTTATATTAATTAAAAAAAATTAAGAAACGGAAAAAGTAATAAAAATTTAAATTAAATACAATAAAACACAAAAATATTATTACAAAAAAAAACTGTACAATGTTTTTTAAATTATTTTATCAGAAAATACGGAAAAAATTCTACAATTACAAATAAATCTTAAAGATTAAAAAATAAAATTTTTTTTCAAAAAAATTCGTCGGTTTTTTTCTGCAATTAAATGCATTAAAAACATTGATTAAAAGTAATTAAAAAAAATTAACAAACAAAAAATTATAAAAAAAATATTTAATTTTTCCTTAAATAAAAAAAAGTACTATTGCAAAAAAATCTACGACTTTTGTTTTAATTTTTTATCAAAAAATATGGAAAAAATTCTAGAAATTTTTTTTTTTTCAAAAAAATTGTTTGATTTGTTTTTGTAATAAATGCATTAAGAAGAAATTATTAAAATTAATTTAAAAAGATTAGAAAAAAATAATAAAAAAAGTTTATTTAATTTATCTAATTTTTCTTTGAATTAAAAGAAATGATTATTACAAAAAAATTTTCGATTTTTATTTTTAATTTTTTTTAATCAGAAAATACGGAAAAAATCCCACTTTTATTTTTTTATTTTTGAACCCCACAATGATTTGACTAACAATTCTAAGACAAAATACTTGCAAAAAAAAAATTTCGCTCGGCAATCACTCAATATTTCCTTCCCCTCATTTCCAATTTATGTCACTGTAAAGCAGAGTAGCTTCATTAAATTTCACTAAATTTCCTCAAAATGAAAGCTTTGAATTTGTTAGGCGGGCACTCTCGACTTGCTTTGCCCCTTAGAGGCAAACGATATCCTCACTTCTCCTGCTGCTCCTACTATTTGTAGACTACGTTTTACCACTTTTTTGTTTAAATTTTTTTAATTTACGTTTTGCAAAAATGTTGCGGTTATTTCTTTGTTTTATTTTTGTTTTTGTTCAAACGTTCGCCGCTCAATGAATGACAGCTGTGTTGAAATGCTGTTTATAACAGTTCGTTGTCTGCATGCGCTTAAGTTGACGGAATAGGACGACTGCAATGAATGTGTGTGCGTGTCTGTGTGTGAGTATGGGAGGGGAATTGTGCGTCAGCGTTGATTTCAGAGTCGATTTCGGCTTAGACTTCGGCACATTGCACTGTTATATGTAAATGCGCTGTGTGTGTTGGGGAAAATTGTGCGTCGGCATTGCTTTTGCCTTTGGCTTCGTCAAATTGCATTGTTTCATAAAATATAAACTGGGCGCCATTGTTTTGCGTTTTGAGCCAGAAATGGTGCGAGACGTATTTACATGCCCATTTTTTTGCTGGCAAAATATGAAACGATGTCAGTGTGTCAATTGTGTTAATGAAATGTTTGCTACGAGGCTGCAGTAGACGGCCAGTCATATGAGTCTACGTAGTTGTCTACCGACAGAAGGGGTGGGGAAAGTGTTATGAAAGTACTCAAACTGGGAAATTTGCTAGATTTATGAGTTTTGTGTGGCGAAAGTGTCAAACGGGTGTATTAAAATAAAGGGAATTGGAGTGTGGTTTCAATTACACTGTGCAAGAAAATACATTTTTTCAATAACAAAATTTAGCTGATGGAATATGGCAAAGGGGTGCACGTCATGATAGCTGTCTTTTTAGTTTTATTGACACTAGAGCACTGCAACTTTATAAAAAAATGTCATTCTGCTTAAATTTCAACTACTGAGCGGTTGCCGTAGCCGAATGGGTTGGTGGGTGAGTAGGTTTCGGAAGTGTCCGCTACACCGGAAAATCGGTATCACGAAACACCAATTGATGGAACAAGTTTTTTTCTAACAGTGGACGGTACTCGGCACGCAATGATAAACCTCCGAATGTATTTCTGCCATGAAAAATCGTCGCTCAGAAAAGTCAGCTGCCGTTCGGATGCGGCGCAAAACTGTACGGACGGACCTGTAAGATGCACATCACAAACAAGACTAGGAGCTCGGCTAAATACCCAAAGTCTGAGGTATATACTTGTATGTATGTAAAGGGGTTTTTAATAAGAGGTGTTATTTTGATATTCAAAGAGAAATGCTATTTTTTAATATAAATGATCGGATGTTTATTTCAGTATAAAGAGAGAGGTATGCAGTTAATAGTGGAAAATAACACTAGGCAAATGACCACCACGACCACGCTTACAGGTCAATATCCTTTTCATGAAATTTTCCATAACCGAATTGCAAAGTGGCTGCCCTATGTCCTCGATAGCCTCACGAACTCCATCTTTGAGGTCTTGAATCGCCCCTGGGCTGTTGGCGTAGACCTTCTCTTTCACGTGGCCCCAAAGAAAAAAGTCGCAAAGTGTTAAATCACAAGATCTCGGTAGCCAATTGTGATCATCTCTTCGAGAGATAACACGGCGCGGAAACTTTTCCCGTAAAATATCAATGGTTTCGTTACTTGTGTGGCTCGTAGTGCCGTCTTGTTGAAAATGAACGTTGTCCAGATCAATACCATCCAATTCCGCGCATAAAAAACCGTTAATCATCTCTCGATAACGCAATCCATTCACCTGTAATACCTGTTATTGGAAAACCCTTTATATTAGTTACATAAGTGTATGGAGGAGGTGGAGGTGTAGTTGGAGGTGTTGTCTGAGTGACACAGCCTAGACCCAATTAGCACAAAATATACCAATTTGTAAATATAAAAATCCCTCATTACCTAAAATTAAACAACTGTTAAGTGCTTTTAGAACTCTATAGCACTCAGGTCTGCGCACACTTGATTCTTTATACTCGTATCATAATGCCATCTCGCTATCATTTCCTAACTTACCTAAATCCTTATTGCTGTTCCTTTGTTTCCATAAATCCCTTTCCCTTGTTTTCTAAAAACAATCCTCTTACTTTTCATCCTACTAAATCCTTTACAAAGTACTATAATTTCTACCATTCAATAAATTAGTATGTCTAAAAATTTTGTTCAAAATGTTTACTGTTATTTTTGTTGTTCTTATTTACGCACTCATTTCTTTAACATTTGCGATATTTACATAGAACAATTAACGTTCCAACACTTGGCTGACATTTCCGCTTTGAAAGTTTGCACGCAACATTACTCTCGCACTTACATATGCACACACACATGCATATATCCCTCTGCATACATATAAAAGATGTGTTAGATATTTCGCGGCAACCTCCGACACAGCTGTTTCCGTCACTTCGCGCTATTAATAAACTCATTCACATGTCATTGAGTGGAGTAAGGGGGTGGTGGTGGCAACCCTTTTACCACCCGAATGCCAGTCACTCAGCCGCCAGATATTTTAGGTTTGTTTTATGTCAGTCTGCGTAATTAAATGTTTCCTTGCGTAGGCCTTCATTAATTTCCGTTTCTGTTTTCGTTTTTGTTCTTTCTTTGGCGCCGCAAGGCCGACATTGTGAAAGTTGTCAGCCACCAAATAAAGGGAAAGGATGGTACTTGGAAAGGTGAAAGAGATTGAAACACACTTGGAAGACATGAAAGAGCGACAGAGTTGGGTGGGAGGTTAAAGTTAAAGTCTTTTAAATGGTATTTAATTTTTTTAATATTTACTTAAGTGTTGCACCAAAATGCAGATACAAAAAAAAAAATAATTAAAAATATTTCCAAGTTAAGAAACTTTTGCTTTCAGTTACGTTTTGAAAAATGGTATGGAAATGTTTTTTTTTGTGAAAATGCAAAATTTAGAATTCACAAGCAAAAAAAAAATTTAGTTTTAATTGCTGGTTTATTCTGAATTATTATTATTTAATCGTGAAACTCCTTTAAAGACTAATAGAAAAAATATTATGAACTGGTTGATGTGACTATCGTTTACACCGAATATGTTTTTTAGTTCTTTTTTGAAAAATTTATATATTTTTTATTATTTTATGTTTAGTATATTTTCAAAAAGATAAATACTGCAAATATCATTACCTTATTTCACGAAATGTGAAGTGAGAAGGGAATACAGCTTTCAAATACTTACATATAAAGATTCTTTAAAGCCTACAAGTTTTTTAAGCTTTTGAACTATCAAAAATAAAGAAAATAAACCAAAAGTAAGAACAATACCGGGTCTAAAAAATTTCTGTTATAGCTCTCTAATTCGTTCACTTATCTAAGAGGCCATCACTTTCTTATATGTAATTTGGAAACAGGAAACTTTATTCCGAATTAAGATTTTTGATATTTGTTAAAGAATCTCGTGTGGTTTATTTTTTATTTTACAACTAATATGAAATTAGCAAAAATTTATTTATGCTTACTGAAATTATGAAAGAAAGGCGTTATAAATAGAAATATGTTTTATGAGCTCTACAAAGACTGTAATGATTCACTTGGCAATTTTTTCCTGTCTTTTGCATGACTTCTCTCATTTTATTGAGGAAAGCTTTGTAATTTTTCTTCGTCATTAGTTCTAATCTGTCTCGATTTGTTGGGGAAATCGCCCTGAAGTGGCTCGCCAATTTCAGGTAATCTAAAAAGTATTAGGGAACTTCAAATAATTCAATTTAAAATTTATTTATTATTTATTTTAAAAAGATTTCATAGTTGTACAATTTTTGTTAATTTTGTTTATAAAAAATAATACTAAATATTTTTGATTCTGAAAATTATTCTTGGCTTTTATTTAGGGTCTAAGGAAATATTTAGAAATATTTTTTATAAAAGGTGGATAAGTTTTAAGGGCCGGTGTTAGTTTTGAATAAAATACAATTTTTGTTAGGAAATTATTGTCATTTCTCTTTATTATGATAATATGGGTATAGCTCAATTACGCATGGAACAAAGTATTAGCCAAATAGCCTCTGTGGTCTCCGCGGCACACCTCCATCCGAAGGTCCAAATTTTCGATGACGCTGAGGCATAATTGAGGTTCTATGCCGTTAATGTGCCGAATTATCTCATCCTTTAGCTCTTGAATTGTTGCTAGCTTATCGACGTACACCTTTTCTTTCAAATAACCTCAAAGAAAGAAGTCCAACGGTGTCAAATCTCATGATCTTGGCGGCCAATTGACATCGCCGCGACGTGAAATTATTCGGCCATCAAATTTTTCGCGCAAAAGAGCCATTGTTTCGTTAGCTGTGTGACAAGTGGCACCGTCCTGCTGAAACCACATATCGTCCACATCCATATCTTCCAATTCGGGCCATAAAAAGTTCGTTATCATCTCACGATAGCGAACACTATTCACAGTAACTGCCTGACCGGCCTCATTTTGGAAAAAATACGGCCCAATGATTCCGCCGGCCCATAAACCGCATCAAACAGTCACTCTTTGTGGGTGCATTGCTTTTTCGGCAATCACTCTTGAATTATCATTCGTCCAAATGCGGCAATTCTGCTTACTGACGATGTGCCTCATCACTGAAGATAATTTTCTTCTCGAAGTGCGCGATATGCATTTTGATTTGAACGCCCGTTTTCATAATAAGCCTGAACAACTTTAACGCTTTGCTCGATTATGTATCTTTCCATGGTTCAAATTGAATTAATCTGAAATTGAAAACCGTCAAATAAAATGCAGAAAGAAACTTGACGTTTAGATGTGGTTTACCTTCAACATCGGCCCTTAAAGTTTAACCGCCCTTTATAAAGAAACTTAAAATTTTAATTTTTCACCATTTCAAATATATATGTACAAAAATTACCAAATTTTGAATTTAAGTAAACAAAGTGCTGTGACACTTTTTTTAATTTTTGTGACACTTTTTTTAATTTTTGATTAAAGGAGGTTTTTATTGTGGAAAATGTTCGTTTCAAATTTTGTTATGCTAAATTTGAAATATTAAAATGTTCAGCAGCATTTTCGATCGATGGAAATTTGTTTTTTTTTTCAAGAGCTATAAAAAGTTTATGGAGATGTTGCTTTAAGTGAAACAATGTGCCGAGATTGGTTCCGTCGCTTCAAAGACGGTGATTTTAATGTTGACGACCGTCCGCGTGAAGGAAGGCCGAAAACCTTCGAAAGCGCTGAATTGGAGGCATTGCTCAATGAGGATCCGTGTCAAACGCAAGAAGTGCTTGCTTCAGTATTAAGAGTTACCCGCCAGTCCATTTCCAAGCGATTGCTTGCTTTAAGAATGATTCAGAAACAGAGAACTTGGGTTCCTTATGAGTTCAAACTAAGAGATGTTGAACGTCGTTCTTTCGCCTGTGAACAACTACTGCAGCGGCAAACAAGGAACGGGTTTCTTCATCGCATCGTGACCGGTAATGAAAAATGGATTCATTACAGCAATCCAAAAAAAGAAAGTCATGAAACTGCCCGATCATGCTTCTACGTCGTCGCCTCGGCCGAATATTCACGCTGCGAAGGTTATGCTGTGTATTTGGTGGGACCAAGTTGGTGTTATTTATAATGAACTGTTAAAACCAAGCGAAACCATCACTGGGGATCGGTATCGACTTCAATTGATGCGATTGAGCTGAGCACTGCGCGAGAATCTGCCGCAATATGCGGAGAGGCATGAAAAAGTGATTCTACAGCATGACAACGCTCGGCCTCACGTTGCCAAACCCGTTAAAACCTACTTGGAAAGACTGAAATGGGAAATCCTACCCCACCCGCCATATTCTCCAGATATTGTGCCGTACGTTTATCACCTGTTCCGATCGATGGGCACATGGTCTAGCTGCCCAGCAGTTCCATTCATATGAAGACATCAAAAAATGGCTTGATCCGTGGATAGCCTCAAAAGATGAACAGTTTTACCGCGACGGTGTAGGAGATCTACCAGAAAGTTGGGGAAAAGTAGTAGTCAGCGATGGGCAATACTTTCAATGATTCACTTGTAACCATTTTCATCAAATAATCAATATTATTTTAAAGTAAAAAAGCAGACATTTCTTCACCTCTTTTAAAGCGCTAATGCTTCTCATGATGTTTGAGGTAGCACCGCCGCTCTTAAAGGTCCAATGTGACGCAACTACAAAAATATTGTACGTGGGCTCACGCACACTCCTACCCTTTCGTATAAATCAAATACGACTTAATTAAATGTTAAAGGCTGCTGCCATGGGAACAACAACAATAAAAACCAAAAAGCACAAAACAAGATTCACGACAACAGCAAGCAAACAAGCGCAACAACGATTGCTACAATAGAAAGACAACAACAAAAACAACAACAACATTACAAGTTACAGTTCTAACGGCATGGTAAATAAACAGTGTATGTGTATGTATGTACGCACGCACACATGTATATGGATGCAGATGACTAAATGTGAGCCGGCAGGCGCGAAGAGGTGTTGGTGCGTCTCAAGGAAATTAGCGTATCTGTCAACTGTCATTTCATTTCGCCATCATGGCAGGTGTAAGCGTGCATTTGTGTACATAGTATGTGTTTGGGCGTGTGAGTATGTGACAGGGTTAGTGTCTTCCTGCGCGTAACAATGTGTGGGCTGTGCAGGTGTACACGTGGCATTCCATTCAATGCTTCAACACCTTTGCGCGCTGCGGGAATCTTTCACGCCTTCATTAGTTGGTCATGCAAATACTAACACATATGCATACATATAATACACACACACACACATATGTATATATTTATGTGTACTCGCGCATGCAGATGAATATTTGCGGGTTTGCTTGTATGTGTGCATACACACATACAACTTTATATGCATATGAGGAAATTCGCACAAACTCTGCGTATTCGTGTTAGTTTTTGTGTGCCTATGTGCGAGGGACTGACAAATTGCTCTTGCTGGCTGTCAGTCACACTCACACCCATACATACATATACCCTTGTTGCGTTTTTACACTACTTCCAACTGCTTCTGATGTGGTTTGTTGCTGTTGTTGTTTTGCATAACTGCCACTGACATTCAACATTTGTTGCCATCGTACAACGGTATTTATTTATATAACTGTTATATGCAGGTTTAAACAAAGGCGGTTCTAAGAGGATGCACTAAGCGTCAAAAGCTCAAGATATCCTCTGGGTTAGGTTAGGTTAGCCAGGTTGCTTGTCTAACCCAAGACACTCGGTGGCTCTAAGCCCCATTTTCATAACTGCGTTCCATCCCCTAATTAATTTGTTTAAACCACTTAGATCTTTGTTAGAAGGTAACTAGTCCCTCCAATGAAACATTTTGCAAATATACCAGATCTTCCAAGAAGATATTTGGCACCGCTTCTTTGAGGTGCAGGACATTCACAGCAGAGGTGTTGTACCGACTCAGTTTCTTCTTCATCTCCACATCTCGTGCAGAGGTCATTGTGAGGTACACCCATTCTACTAGCTAGGGTGCCAATAGTGCAGTGACCCATTATAACACCTGTGAGGAAAGATAGGAATGCATATATTCTTGCTTGTTTACAAATTTCGGTTAAATTCTCGGAATTTCTTAAGGATAAGAAGACTTTGCCAACTGCTGAACTTTTCAGCTAAAAATATTTGCAATCGCTGAAGCTCGTCTGTCATCTTTCGTTGCATAAGCTTCACATGTTTCTTGTTTTTTCACAAATTTGAATTACTATTTTGCGTTTTGCGCCTTTCAATATCCTAAAGCTCACAATTTTCTTTACTTTAACTTTCTTTATTTTTGTTCATAAGCTGGTTGTGAATTGCAGTACTACGTGCCAAGCGAAAGAAATAATAAGTATGCAACTCGTATTGCTAAACAATTTCAGTTATGGTTCTTCGTGACCACCACAGTCGGTTGGGCTAGTGCGAGACTGGGTTCGAGTCTCCGCACATGAAGCACCAAATAATTCAAAAGGTTTTTTCTAATAGCGGTCGCCTCTCGGCAGGCAATAGCGAAGCTCCGAGCGTATATCTGACATGAAAAAACTCCTTTTAAACAAACATCTGCTGCTCGAAGGTGGCATCAAACGAAATTCAAAATTTTAATCAAGGGTACCTGAAAGATAAAATTCGACTCAGTGATCGTATAGACTATCTTGAAAATGTAAATCCCAATGAGATAATCAGAATAGGTTCCTTGACGATTTTGTGAAAGAAACCGTAAGTCTCAAGAAAATTTAGTAGGACGTCGCGCCATATAAACACTAAAAGCAGAATTTCACATCTGACTCGACCAAATATGTGAAAGTCCACAGTCGAATATTTAATTTTTCTTTTGGTGCAAGCACACAGAGCTATACCACGAATTACGTCCCTGCGGGCATACCTCCTAGGCTGAAGCATAATTTATCTGCACTTTGTCGGCGATTTTATAAGATGATGGTGACTATTTTTATGATTATTATTAGGCTACTGCGCACTGTGACCAAAATAGATCTTTTGTGCGAAGCCCGCTGAGGTACCCTATATTTTAAAGCTTTTCAAAAATTTTAACACATTCTGAAGTTTATTGCTTCAAAGTTTATATGGAGGCACAGCAGTACCACCACGGTGCCGTAGCGTCTTTCCGCCTAGTGCAGGACAAAGAATGTGTGCTGAATATTCAGTGTCCATTTCACAGAATCGTCAGATGATGATCTCAGAGTCGTCCATTGTGTTTAAGTGATATCTCAGGCTACAGTGGCCTGTAAATTAACCAGTTAAAAGCCTTAAGTCTACTCTGCTAAGTGAAAGTAACTTATCCTTTTCCTCTGCCCGACGTTAGGAATTTTTTCGCTTATCGCTGATGGATAGATTTTCGTCAGTATTCAACTAGCTTTTTCATCTTCCAACTCCTGAGAAGTTCGTTGATGTGTCCATTTGTAAGTCCATAAAACGGTTCAGAACCAATTAGGGGCATGCTTGACCCTTTTTAGCTAGATCGTCCGCTATTTCATTTCCCTCGTGTTTTTCGTGTCCAGGATCCCAACCCAATATTAATGTGTTGAAGTTCTCTAGCATGTTAAGGAAACTCAGGCAGTCATGTACCATTTTTGAGGTGATTGTAGTTGAGAGAAGGGCTTTCAAAGCCACCCGACTATCTGAAAGTGTGTAAACGTGAGTTCTTCTCTTTTTTGTACGGAGACATTCCAGCATACACATCTCAATGGCATGCATTTCTGCCTGGAAGATTGTTGGGTAGAGATCCATTGGCATCAATTCCTTGAATTTAGGTCCATTGATCCCCGCCCCATCTTATAGCTTAATAAGACAATCAATAGCTCACGATTCGATGGATTGCGAAGTCCTGTGCTGAAAACACTCATATTTTCGTAAGACGAAGTATTCTATAGATAGAAACAGCTCCAAAGATGAGTTGAATGGGGAAATCTAATTGTAAATAGTTGAGAACTAGTCACATATGGGTTAAATGTCTCACTAAGGTATGCATACGCCAGTCTGTCTCGATTCTTAACGTCATGAAAGCGTCTTTAGAAATTAAAATTATAGTAGAGCTGAGTTGTACTATACAAATTTGTTTCTGCCTAGAAAACAATTTAAATAGGCAGCATAAAAAACAGAAAATCGATCAAAACCCTTTGAAAAATCCGTAGAATCCGCCACTGGCTGTATGTATGCACACAGATGAGTTGTTCATTAGGTATGCACATACATATAAATTGCATTTTATATGGGTCGCCGCTGCTTACACATTCAAATATTCATACACATGAAAATTTGTAAATAAGTGTACACGTGTAAGTGTGTGTGTGTAAAGTATTCGCGTATGCCAGTTTCACTGCCTCAACCCGCCTTCGGTGTAATTTGTTAATTTCCCGTATTTTCAAATTTAATTTTGGTTTGGTTGTACAACATGTTGGCGCCTGTGCATATGCTAACTATTTCTTCGCTGGCCCACAAATTCCAGGTTCGCTGCCTTTAACCTACAATTAGAGTGTGTGAACTTTTGCTGTGTTTTTTTGTGTTTTGTTTTTGGGGGTAGAGTTGGTCGTTGGTTTTACCGTTTAAAGCTCGCTTGCTCCTTTTCTTGCTAGACGCTCTATATTCGCCTTCATATACCATACAACTTTTTATGCCACCTGTTTGGTTTTGCTTAATTCTTCGTAAATTTGTTGTCCCCCACAAGTGAATTCGTGAAATTATTTTTATATATGCATGTAGATATGCGCTTGGGCAATTGTTGTCGCACATGCAAGCGCTTAAGTTTTCTGTAAGTTTTCATTTCCGTCTAAAAGTTACTAGCGGGTAATTTTTCATGCAAAAATTCGTGGAAAATCTATTTACAAGGAAGTTTGCTGATGCATTTACATGCAAATGTGTATAGCGAACTCATTCGTGTACTCGACAGAGAAGCCACTAGTAGCAAACTGGTCCGCAACCAGTGATTTTAGAACTATGACTAGTTCGTTTTCTTCCTCCTTTGTGCATAAAGAAATTTTGAATTTTACACGGCAATGTCCTGTAGTCGCATCATATTTTTCGATAGCTCGGAATTAGTACTGAATTAACTAGATGCGAATTAGTACACTCTGCATCCCTTTTCTATAGTTCGGAACTAATACTGAATTTAGCAGTTGCGATTTATTACACTCAACTTCATTTTCGGAGATACCAAAACATGCTGCGCTGGCAAAGCCGATGGTACACGGAACCGAGTACTGATGGACGGCGAAACTCATTCTATCAATTGGCAAATGGGTCCAAAGGAACTTCGGGGAAGTGAAGTACTTCTTAACTCAGTTCCTCTGCTGCCACGGATACTTCCGAAAATATACTACAAAGCTCCGAGCGATGACACTGAACACAGATGACTCGTAAGAGAAAGAGGTGATCTGAGGAAGCAGCTTGGCGGCATCGCGTCGATCAACATAATGAGCAAAATGCTCGAACGCAAGATACAGCTGGAGCGCGTTAAAGAGATACATCGAGAACGTAGTACGAAAAAAAGATTGACCTCGATACAGAGCAACGAAGCATAGCCTCACACACAGAGACACAAGAAGACGAGCCTGAAAGCCATGAAAGCTGGCTACCAATACGATGGACTCAGACGTGGTTGAATAGAATTGGTCCTTTATGGATATCGTTCTGGGTCCTCTCAAAGTAATGCAGAAAGTAGTCTTGGGAATGAGAGCTCTTCAAAAAAAACTTAATTTTTGAAAGTCCACTGGAGCCTAGTACACTCTACATCACGCCGCTAGTTCGAAACGGTTACTCAATTAAACCCTTGCAAACTGGTACACTCAACATCACTGTCTGATATTTCGGAACTAAAACTTTATTCAACAGATGTTTATTTACCAGATATTCTACATAACTTTCTGATAGTTTCAAACTAGTCCGAAATTCTTTAGTAGGTATACTCTACTGATGGGAGGCCATGTAGGAAGCTTGTTAAAGAGAATCAAGTCCAACACAAGATAATTTGTACTACTACCCCAGTCAACTTTGATGCCATTAAGAGCTACTTCTATGATTTTGTTTTACGTAAAATGAAAACTTTCTTGAGCTGTGCTGCTGATAACCCGGGCATTCTTATTTGTGTACTTCATTTGGCTAGCTGTGCTCTCATCCAGGGTAGAACTCTTTGGGAATGATCTTCAGTGACTGAGTTCTTCGTACTCACTGAGCTGTACTCGCAACCAGGGCAGAGCTCCTTGGGAATGATGCTCCAATGACTGAGTTCTTCGTATTTTCTGAGTTGTGCTCTAAATCCAGGGTAGAGCTCCTTAGGAATGATCTCCAATGACTGAGTTATTCGTACTCTCTCAGCTGTGCTCTCAACCTGGGTAGAACTCCTTGGGAATGATCACCAATGACTGAGTTGTTCATACTTTCTGACCTGTACTCTCATCCAGGGCAGAGTAGCTTAAAAATATTGCTCCAATTACTGAGTACTTTGCACTCTCTGAGCTGGACTCTCATTCAGGGCAGAGCTCCTTGGAAACGATGCTCTAATGGCTAAGTTCTTCGTACTTTTTGAGCTATGGGGAATGATCTCCAATGACTGAGTCCTTTGTAGTCTCTGAAATGACTGAGTTCTTTGTAGGCTCTGAGCTGTACTCTCATCCAGGGCAAAGCTCCTTGGGAATATGTCCATTGACTGAGTTTTTCGTACTTGATTTTGTTCTTTGAAGGCCTTCTTGAAGCTGAAGTACGACACCTTACTTTAGTTTCTCACTACAAGATAGCTTTTCCAAACATGAATTCAAGAAAAATATTCAACCACTTATAAAGCTTCGAAGGTAAGATTCGACGTTGTTTCATTTGGATTTTGGGAAGGAGGAATTCTAGATTTTCTTCTATCTTTTTTTAGTAAGAATTTTATTTTCTAAAAGAGTTAGTTTCCAGAAGTTTACCACTTCCTTAAGCCTACTAATCAATGTAAGATATGTATCATCTTGATATGAAAATTCTTAAAATTTTAATCAACAGCTGAAGCAAAGCAGCAGTCAAAAAATGCCCTGATTCTGCCTTGACTTATTTAAAGTCCATATGTAGACTTTAAAACACAAACAAATAATTACGTTTGTAATTCATTTCACTGAAAATATTTGTTTTACTGCGTCAGTGTGAATTGTGCGTGTGCCTGCGTGTGGGGGTTGAGGAGAAATCATTAATTACATTATCGTGCATGTAGGCGATGGTGGTGCGGCACTGTGCAATTAAATACGGTGTTGTTGGCATTGAGGCCCTAAGGCTTTCCGTCACACAACAGCGGAGATGAAGAAAAAGGTGCGAAGCCATGGAATTTTCCAAGTACACAACTTACTTATACTCTCACATGCTATACGCGCACTCATACATATACTCGTATATGTGAAGACAATATGTGCAGGCGCTCCATCACAAGTATTTGTAAGAACGATTTCCGCTTGCCGTTGAAATCCTTTATAATTCGAAATGTTGTTTACCGCTTGTTGATTTCATAGCTCGCGGCTAATGCCGACTTGAGCGGACAAGAAGGGATAAAAGTACGAATAATGAGCAAAAGCGATTTGAAAATTAAAAGAAGGCATGTAATATTGAGAAAGAGGGTGAGGTTTGAAAAGTGCGAAGGTGGTAAACAAAGTTTGTAGTTATTATGATTTGTACTTTGAAAAGATTATAAAAATGAATAGATAATCGGTGAGCTATAAAACATTCAGTTAAAGGAAAAGCAAGCTACATATGTGTTTAGCTCTGGCAGAGATGGATCAGTTGCTATGAAGCGTCGCTATGTGGTCAATTAATCTGAGCTTCAAGTTGAGTTCGTCGTTTGCTGCGCTATTTATAACTGCTCAAGGGCTCTTTATCGAGGTAGTCTTTTGCTGCTGTGCCATTTGCAGATTTGAGTACAAGAAAAAGAAAAAGAAAACTGAAAACATTTTCGAAATATATTAATAATTTTGAGATTTATTCAATGTTGAAAATTTTGGTATGTCGAATTTTAATATGGAGTATTATAATCGAATACCTTCGGTTTTTATATAATTGCTTTTTTTTTTCAAAACATTTTAGGATGAAATATACATTTAAAAAAAGTCATCTACTTATTAATGTATGTACGGATGCTTCGATCGATTTGAATATGGATGAAGTACCTATACCAGCGCGTATGTTAGCGCTTCGCTAGATTAGTATTTTGTACTGATTTTTCACTGGTTGGCTGCACGTGTTTGAATGTAACTAGAAATGTTGTGGGGTCTAACTATGAAACTTTTAGCGATAGCTGAGCATCCATATTTTTAGCTATTAATGAAAAAAAGGAACTAATAGATATGCAAAGGGGGCTCATGGTTTCTTCCTTCCTGGCATAACTTAAGTGGCCGTTAGATTTCCAGATCAAAAAAAGAAAGCAGTTGGAATTGGATAAGAACTCCGCGCCAGTAAAGATAGGCGTTATTTGCCAGGTAACAATGTTTTATTAAATTAAATTAAAGTTTAAGGGGGAGCCTGGTTTATAAGGTCAAAAAAATCATTTTTTTTTTCGTTTTAAGCGATTTCTAATATATTATATTTCAAAATATTCACACAAAGTTACAGAGCCTAATTCTCAATATTTCCGTAGATACAAAGCCAAAAGTAGGCGAGCGTTAGGTAGTTACGCTGTGACCGGACAGCTATAGTACAAACTTTATCTTCTTTTCTCGACTTGTCAGTTTTATGATTTGAATTGGCGTACATGAATGAAAAAAAAACTAATGAACCTTTTGAAATGAATCATAGCTTGTTCCCTTCAGTATTAAATTCTCTTCTATTTGAACTAACAAAATAGATAAAAAAAAAATTGTCAAGATTTTTATACCAAGTTGAAGTGAATTTTTTGACGTGATAACGTCTTATAATTCGATTTAACAGGCTGCACGCACGAAAAAATGTGTCGTTACCTTGCTCATTACTGTTCATATGTAGTTACCTTGCTCATTGCCGTTACCTTGCTCATATTAGTGTTACCTTGCTCATTAGTGTTACCTTGCTCATATTAGTGTTACCTTGCTCATTGCCGTTACCTTGCTCATTGCATTGAATGAACTGCAAGCGAAAGGGCGGAACGAACGACAAAGCAAACAAAGCAAACGAACGGCAACGTTCGATATCTTGCTCTCTCCTACTTAAGTGAGCGTATATATGTATGCATGTATATGCGCAAATGTACATATATAAATTCACGTATTTGTATTTGCATATGCCTTCTTATTGATTATTATTAATTTGATTCACTTGAAGAATTTAAAATAAAACCAAGTTTGTTAATAATACCTGTTGTTTTAATGTTATAATTATTAATTTTTTTGACGTGATAACGTCTTATAATTCGATTTAACAGGCTGCACGCACGAAAAAATGTGTCGTTACCTTGCTCATTACTGTTCATATGTAGTTACCTTGCTCAATACTGTTCATATGTAGTTACCTTGCTCATTACTGTTCATATGTAGTTACCTTGCTCATTGCCGTTACCTTGCTCATATTAGTGTTACCTTGCTCATATTAGTGTTACCTTGCTCATATTAGTGTTACCTTGCTCATTGCCGTCCTTGCTCATTGCATTGAATGAACTGCAAGCGAAAGGGCGGAACGAACGACAAAGCAAACAAAGCAAACGAACGGCAACGTTCGATATCTTGCTCTCTCCTACTTAAGTGAGCGTATATATGTATGTATGTATATGCGCAAATGTACATATATAAATTCACGTATTTGCATTTGCATATGCCTTCTTATTGATTATTATTAATTTGATTGACTTGAAGAATTTAAAATAAAACCAAGTTTGTTAATAATACCTGTTGTTTTAATGTTATAATTATTAATTTTTTTATTATATATGAAGGAAAAAATGTATGGTAATATTTACCATATACCTTATAAGATATGTTGTCTATACTAATATTATAAAGAGGAAAACTTTGTTTGTTTGTAATGAATAAGCTCAAAACTGCTGGACCGATTTTAAAAATTCTTTGACCATTCGAAAGCTACATCATCCACGAGTAACATGGATTATATTTTATTTTGGAAATAGGGCTCGAGATATAGGTCAAAACGTGGACCCGGGTAACCTTCGGATGTGTATGTACAATATGGGTATCAAATGGAAGCTGTTGGGGAATGCTTTAGTCCAGAGTATGTTTCATGCTGCTCCGTGACTAGGGTCTCGAGATAGAGACCAAAACGTGGACCCTAGAATGTGTTTGTACAATATGGATATCAAATTGAAGCTGTTGGTGAATGCTTTAGTACAGAGTATTTTTCATGCCGCTCCGTGACTGGGGTCTCGAGATATAGGTCAAAACGTGGACCCGGGTAACCTTTGGTTGTGTATGTACAATATGGGTATCAAATGAAAGCTGTTGATAAGTGCTTTAATACGGGGTAATTTGTTATGTTATGTAATGTAATGTAATGTTATGTTATGTTATCATATGTTATGTTATGTTATGTTATGTTATGTTATGTTATGTTATGTTATGTTATGTTATGTTATGTTATGTTATGTTATGTTATGTTATGTTATGTTATGTTATGTTATGTTATGTTATGTTATGTTATGTTATGTTATGTTATGTTATGTTATGTTATGTTATGTTATGTTATGTTATGTTATGTTATGTTATGTTATGTTATGTTATGTTATGTTATGTTATGTTATGTTATGTTATGTTATGTTATGTTATGTTATGTTATGTTATGTTATGTTATGTTATGTTATGTTATGTTATGTTATGTTATGTTATGTTATGTTATGTTATGTTATGTTATGTTATGTTATGTTATGTTATGTTATGTTATGTTATGTTATGTTATGTTATGTTATGTTATGTTATGTTATGTTATGTTATGTTATGTTATGTTATGTTATGTTATGTTATGTTATGTTATGTTATGTTATGTTATGTTATGTTATGGTATGTTATGTTGTGTTGTGTTGTGTTGTGTTGTGTTATGTTATGTTATGTTATGGTATGTTATGTTGTGTTGTGTTGTGTTATGTTATGTTATGTTATGTTATGTTATGTTATGTTAAAGTATATTATGTTATGTTAATGTTAACTCATTCTCTATATCCATACAAAATATCTATCAAACAAATAAAATTAAAATTTTCTTTTGAAAATGCAACCATTCAATCAGTATTTTCTTATGACGTTATCACGTTAAGCTATCGTCAGTAAACCGACTTTACAGACAACCTCTTTTTTTATAGAAAGGCATTTTTTCCTTTAATACCTCCAAAAAGTTGAAATTTTGGAATTTCTTTAAGTTTTCTTAGTTCATCTAGAATAAAAAATCATGATAATTAGAAATCCATTTGAATATTTTGCTTAAGATAATAATTACGAGCTGTATCTTGTACGCCAGTTGGAAACTCCAGCGTTGCAGCGCTCTACTAATTTCTATGTTAAACATTTTTTTCGACTTATTTTAACCAGTACAAAAATTTGTTATACTTCTTAAATGTTCATTAAAAGAAAGAAAAAACTTTGCACTGTTAAATTAACTTTTTCCTTAAAAAAAAATCGCAAAGAGGTGCAATTTTTAGACCTCATAAACCAGGCTCTCCCCTTAAAGTAAAATTATGAAAAATAAAATAAAATTAAATTAAATTCAAACAATATTTTTGTCGTAATTTTAATTTTATTGTAGACTTTATTTTATGGATTTTATTTTACTTTATTTAAGCGGACAAATATCATAGAGTCACTTAATGTGCAACCCAGGGCTTATCTATGGATAAGGCAGCTATTAGCTAACAGAAAGATGAGAGCGGAGTGGAACGATGCGAGCGTCACCAAATATGCATGCAGATGTATATACTCCGCAAGGTGGGGTACTATCGCGCCAGTCGTTTCTTTCTCGTGCTAACCGGCGCCAGTTGGACACACCAAGTGAAGCCAAGTCCTTCTCTACCTGATCTTTCCAACGCAAAGGCGGCCTTCTTCGTCCTCTGCTACCACCAGCTGGTACCGCATCGAATACTTTCAAAGCCGGAGCGTTTGTATCTATTCGGACGACATGACCCAGCCAACGTAGCCGCTGGATCTTTATTCGCTGCGCTATGTCTATGTCGTCGCAAAGCTTATACAGCTCATCGTTCCATCGTCTGCGATATTCGCCATTGCCAACGTGCAAAGGTCCAAAAATCTTACGCAGAATCTTTCTCTCGAACACTCCAAGCGTCGCTTCATCGGATGTTGTCATCGTCCAAGCTTTTGCCCCATACGTTAGGACGGGCATGATGAGAGTCTTGTAGAGTGTTAGTTTTGTTCGTCGAGAGAGGACTTTACTGCTCAGTTGCCTACTTAGTCCAAAGTAGCACTTGTTGGCAAGAGAGATTCTACGTTGGTAGCAAATGAACTGCTCAAGAAATTTGACGGAGGGGCACCAAAACTAGTGGCATATGCAGATGACATAGCTATAGTAGTTACAGGAAAGTACCTGGACACCATCAGTAATGTGATGAATAACACACTTAAAATGGTACACCAATGGACATCTCGCGCAGGGCTAGGGATAAACGCGGGAAAAACGGACATGGTACTTCTTACCAGGAAGTACAAAGTTCCGGCGTGGAACCTCCCGTAGCTAGGCAACAATGAACTACTTCTCAAAGATTATGCAAGGTACCTCGGAGTAATACTAGACAGTAAATTGCTGTGGAAGCGCAATATTGAGAAAATGGTGAAAAGGCCAGTAACGCGTTGTACGCATGTAAAAGAATGCTGGGCGTTACTTGGGGTTTATCACCCTCTCTGATGCATTGGTGCTACACGGCAGTAGTTAGACCGATATTGCTGTATGGGGCCTTAGTATGGTGGACTGCGACATGAAAACAGACATACTTAATGCCACTGGAAAGTGCGGGTATTTACTTCTTAAAACTAGGGATAAGGCAGCCTATCAAGCCGCCAGACCACAGCAGTATTTTCCAAGCGGAAGTTTTTGCTGTGGGGAGAGCCGCGGAGCTAGCCTACACAAGAACAAGAAAGAACTCAACAATTAATATAATATATACGTGGACAGTCAAGCAGGAATAAAAGCAATAAGCTCATATTGTATTAAGTCTAAAAATGTTCGACAGAACAGGCAGGCCATAGAAAGGCTAGCCGCAAACAGTAGGCTGCATATCTATTGGGTGTCTGGTCACAAAGGCATTATGGGGAACGAAATAGTAGATGAGATAGCAAAAAGCGATGTTGGACTACCTTTTGAACAAGAAAACGGCATACCAAAACCGCTGTATACAATGAAATGGACGACTACATGAAAGGGCACGTGGAAGATAGGTGGACTTATATGGCCACATGCAAAACAGCAAAAGTCATATGTAGAACTAACGACAAAAAACTGACTCAATTCGTACTTACGCTCTCGCCAATGGACTGCAGAACTTTCATAGGTATGCTAACAGGTCATAATCTATTGGCTGCAGATGCGTACAAGATAGGGATTGCTAACACGGACAAATGCAGGAAATGCAGAGAGGATGTTGAGGAAACTTTAGAACACCTTCTGTGCGTTTGTCCGGCATTATTAAAAACGCGACTAAGATGTCTGGGAGCCCCATTGTTTGAGGGTCTGGAAGACGTCTCAAAAGCGGAGCTCCCAGCCCTACTTAGATTCGCCAAAAGTGCTGACATCCTACGTGATGTCTACTTTCGGTATTCATAGAGGTCGGTCTCCATCTGGTATCGCTAAAGACCAAAAGGTCTATACGTGGCTTATCGCCAACCAGGCTAACCTAGCCTTACCTAAGGGGACCTATAAAATTTCGAAAAAAGAAATCATTTTGTTTTTCATAAAATGTTAATATAATCCTTTAAGAATATGTTAACAAAATTTTAGTATTTCTTATATTATAGATCGTCAACCGTGACGACTCTATTTTTTGCGATCGAGCGTTGGGAGAGGTATAGTAACGTTGTGTTCAAACTTCAGACGCGTTTTTTTCAAAACTATATTTTTCGAATTGGCGTACACGATAACTCGAAAAGTTATTTACCGATCTCCCATCGTTTTTATAATATTACTTTCTAAAAAAATAGTTGAAAAATTCGCCCAAAATTAATTTTTTTAAGCATTTTATTCAACGAGTTTTTTTCATTTGTTTTTAATTCATATAGAAATTATGACATTAATAAACAAACAAATTTTTGGTTTTTGTATTCAGGTCGCTGACGCCGATTGAGACGCCCCGCTGTGACCTTCCTGGAAGAATCGAGTGTGCATCCGCCATTTTAAATGATTAAAATGAAAAAAAGTTTTATATTATTTTAATGTATAAATAAACTGTATGCTAATTTTGAGACAAATATATTGATTTGTTTATTTTAAATAATTTTAATGAAAATCAGCGAAAATATGGCCGTTTACAGGTATCTGGCCCGTTAAACTAAATTAGTTCCATTCAATTTAAATCAATTTAATTTAATATATTTTCCATCACTTATTTCAATTTAACATTTTTAATTTAATTAATTTTTATTATTATTAAATTTATCCTATTTTTTGTTTTTTGGTTTGTTTTTGGTGGGTGAAGTAGGGTTCAAAATGCCTTCGCACTTACAGCGACCGTCGTCGACTGCGTCGAGTGGTGTGACCACTAAAACAATCCCTCCTTCTCTTCTGCGGATACTGCCTTCCCGATACTATGTTCCGCATTACTTCGGGAGACCCCAGAACGAAGTGAAATGAAATGTACCAGTTCTATTCACCCCCATCTGGGTCTACTGTGCTTGTAGACAGCTTCGTGTTATAATCTTGTCTTCTTACGTCTCTGTCTGTGAGGCTTGGCTTTGTTGTATTGCGTCAAGATCCATCATTTTTCTGTAGTACGCCTTCAATGTGATCTCCGCCCAGTGATCTCCGCGTTCCAGTTATGCTTTCGTCTTCTTATGCCTTCCACGAAAGTCTATAGTTCAGTGTTACCCAGTGGGTTTTGTGGTTCCAGTATTCGGAGAGTGCCTGAGATAATCTCAAAGGCCGTGAGCTGTTTGGTATGTACTTTCAAGGGTCATGCTGGGTATTGCCAGGTTAACGCCGGTCCGACACTTAGTTTTGTAGTTAAATACCCACTCCTTACGAATTACATCCTGTCATCAAACAAACAGACGGCGCCTACGTCAGTGTTGACAGTTATGATTTCGAGATTTTAAAATACTTTGTTTACTTATGAACCAGTATTAACACCCATGATAATGTCAGCCAGGAAATCCAACGTTGAATTTCTCTTGCCAAAAGTGCTACTTTAGACTAAGTAGGCAAATAAGTAGTAAAGTCCTGTCGACTAACAAAACACTTTACAAGGCTCTTATCATGCCCGTCCTAACGTATGACGCAGAAGTGTGGACGATGACGACAACCGATGAAGCGACGCTTGGAGTGTTTCGATACAAACGCTCCGGCTCTGAAAGTATTCAATGCGGACCAGCTGGTGGTGGCAGAGAGAGCAGAAGGCCCCCTCCTCGTAGGAAAGATTAGGTGGAGAAGGACTTGGCTTCACTTGGTGTGTCCAATTGGCGCCGGTTAGCACGAGAAAGAAACGACTGGCGCGCTTTGTTAAACACAGCCAAAATCGCGCCAATTAAGAATAACAAAAATTCGCTTTAATTTGATTTAATTTCTAGTTAATGAATTTTTTTTAGCTGAACGTGTTTTATTTTAATTTATATTTTTAATTTTATTGTATTTATTTTTTAATTTAGAAATATTTTTAAATTAATCATTTTTTTAATATATTTTTTATTATTTTCGTTTTATATTTTATTTAATTTTCTTTATTTCATTTAACTTTTTATTTTATTTTATTAACTTTTCCTTCTACTTTTATTTTTTATTTAATTTTGTTAATTTTATTTTAATTAATTTTACTTGGTTGGTTGGTTTAAGGGTGACCCCGCGTCGGAGTGCCACATAGACCGCAAGTTGGGTCCGTTGTGTTGCCCTAGAGCTCATTATGTTATATGATTTCCCCACCTAACCGAGATTTTTATTGTAGATTTTGGCAAAGATATTAATTCGTTTCGAGAATTTGATGAGAGATTCGATTTTCAGTTTCGAGAGTACTGAAAGATTGTCAATTGTTGGAGAGCCTAGAAGAGCGAGTCGACTTCTGGCTAGACCGGGACAACTGCACAGCAAATGTCTGCTCGATATTTCCTCATCTTCGTCCTCGCAGTATCTGCACAGGTCGTTTTGAGGAACCCCGAGCCGACGTGCGTGAGTGCCCAAAAGGCAGTGGCCGGTGATAAGAGATATTACATGCCTTAGTTCGTGTTTCGAAAGACTTATAAGGGTTTTTGTCAGTTTCAGATTGTAGGATGGCCAGTAGTTCGTAACGCAAGTAGTTTCCTCTCGATCAATGATCATTTTACATACTGAGAGCGGAATGTGGATTGTGGGTAAGTTACTAACATTTGATTGCGCAGCTCCAGCTCTTGCGAGCTCATCAGCTTTGCAGTTACCTTCGAATCCACTGTGACCCGGTATCCAGAACAGCGTTAAGAGATAAGGGACAGGATCGAACCACATCTGAGTGGGTATAAGAGGAGCTGAGTGCTCGAACGGCCGCTTGACTGTCGGTGAAAAAGCGGATATCCTCTAGTGATATTCTATTTTCTAAGAGAGTTTTCGCAGCATACCAGATAGCGCATACTTCCGTTTGAAATACACTACAGTAGTCGGGTAATCTAAATGATAGAATGATGTGAGGGGAATTGGAAAAGATTCCAAATCCCACTTTGCCGTCTTGTTTTGAACCATCTGTATATATAGTCAGAGGGCCATCGATTTCGGTTAGATTTGTCTTCCAATCTTCCCTAGTTGGGAGTGAACAGGAGAATAGCAAGGGTGGTGATGGAAGACTTACATGATAGTCTATGTCGGAAGAGATAACAGTGTTCCTGTTCAGTATGGCCGAATGGCCAAGATACTTATTCCACTTCGATATAGCATTCATGCGTGTCGCTGCAATCGCTTTGCCAGCCAGATCGATAGGGAACAAGTGAAGCATAATATTATATTTTTAAATTTAATTAAATTAATTTTGATTGTTTAATTTTTAGTTTTTTTATTTTATTTCATTTAACTATATTATTTTATTTAATATTTTTTAATTTAATTTAATTTTGTTGCATAGATTTTGTTACATAATTTATTTTATTTGCTGCTATTTATTTTATTTTATTTGATTTCGTTTTATGTAATTTAATTTTTCTTATTTTATTTTATGTTATTTATTTTTATAATTTGATTGATTTTAATTTAATTAAAAGAATTTTTTCTTATTCGTAATTTATTTATTTATTTTATTTACTCTTTTAAAATGTTTGCGTTTTTTTCATTTAATTTAATTTTGTTACATTTAATTAAATTATTTTCATTAAATTAAATTAAATTAAATTAAATTTAATTTTTATTTTTTTTTTAATTTGTCTGCTATTTTTTTATATCGCATTTCATTTTATTTCTTTTTCCTTCGCCCCACTCTACTGATGCCCTCTGCTCCACCAGGAGTTAAAGGATATATTTATATATGTCTACATCCAACCGCATTTAATTTTGTTTATTACTCCTTCTTTATTTTCAGTCACATTCTAATCATTTCTCTCTATGGATTCATCCAATTCTTGTTTCCCAGTTTACTCACTACTTTAAAACACTGACTCTGCTTGGCAACTCGCATTACAAGTAAATATTGTCTCCCATTTTCAACCCATTCTTAGTGGAAACAATAAATATTGGTTCTCGGAAGAGCAAAGGAAAGATATAAATGAATGAGAATTGTGCCAAATTATTTACTATTGTTCGCTAATCCACTGTTTCCGCACGAGTAAGGAAAACGACGCGTCAACATATTTCATTCAAGGACATGGTACACATCACCAGTATACGAGTTTGTATGGGTGTGTGTACTATTTGAAGAAGTGGGCGTTGGCTGTCATACACAGCGATTGAAGCAGCAAAAGTTTTCACAACAGCTTTGGCATTAAAACGCCACTACAAAATATTTATCATTGTCCTTAGAGCCGCGAGACTTCATCAAACAACCAAACAAAGCAGCTGTATACAAAAAGATGAGGGCAGAGTAAGAACAAGAAGAAGAAGAGGAAGAAGAAGATTTACCAGCTGTAACAGTGCAGTGGTTGTGGCTGTGGAAATTGAGCATCAGCAGCAGCATCAGCATCAGCAACGTCATCCTGCACGCTGTCTTTCTTTGGGCCCATATGTTTTTGGGTGCTGTAGATTCTTCGCATATTTGTTGCTGTTTTTATTGTGCCTCATATTTTCCTCCACTTCGTTTTTTTCATTCATTCTTCCTGCTTGCTTACTTTCCACTTGCAGGCTTCGCCCATATCATTGAAGGATTAAAATTCCACAGTTGTTGACAATGACGTTGATGATGACGTGCCAGTTGAGAGCGGCTCAGCGATTCACTGTGGAGTGCGAAGGCAGGAGGTGGCAGGAGGGGTAGCAATTTATATACATAGAACAATATAAAGATATAAGAAAAGAAGAAAGTCAAGCAGGCGCACAAAAGTAGGAAATTGTTGTATCCTAGCCCATGTCATTGTTATCCGCTTTCGCGTCTCATACACAGTTCCTTGCTATCACTCCAGCATTTCACGTCCCGCCACCGCATTTTCGCCCAAGAACTCTAACCGCAGTACTACTGCTCTGTTTTTGTGCTTCTGCTTCTCGTTATTCTTCTTCGCTGAAGAATAATCACAACAATCAGAGGCGCAACGTCATTGTCATTGTCATGTTCGCATCATCAATGTCAACAACAGCAATGGCAATCACAACGGCGGCAGTGCAACAACAATGAAAAATCTAATAAAAATTTTCTTGCGAATAAAGAAGAACAGGGTAAGCGAGCAGACAACGGGGACTGAGCTTGAGTTGACTTGGCTTGACTTAGGTTAGGTTAGGTTGAAGCGGTTGTCCTGTGGGACACACTCAGGCTCATAGCCCATTGTGATGCCGCGTGGGGAACTTGTCCCTATCTCTCCTAAAACCAGTGTGTGTTTTTCAGAAATTTTAAAATATCTCTGATTTCTATAGTACTGAGGTCTTCTAGCTCATTAAAAAATTGTCTACCCAGAATAGTAAACCTCCGCCTGGATAGAGCAGGGCAGTGGCATAGTAGGTGCGAGATTGTCTCTTCCTCGTCCTCATCTTGACAACTTCTACAGAAGTCATGTGTTTGCACACCCATCCTTTGGGCGTGTCTGCCTATTAGGCAGTGCCCCGTTATCACTGAGATCAATGTGCTAAGACTGTGTTTATTTTGGCTTAGCAGAGATTCTGTGCGTTTAGCATTTAGAGTTGGCCAAAGTTGACGGGCGATTTTGCAGGTTGCTTCATTTCGCCATCTTTCGTTTGCTTTCTTTACAATTTCTTCAAGGATGTGTAGCTTACATGTTTGTAAGGGTATCCCTATGTCATTATCTATGTGCTCGTCAGACAGTTTAGTGCCGAGTCTTGCTAGTTCATCGGCTCTACAGTTACCCTCAATGTCGCGATGGCCAGGAACCCATGTTACCTTTAAGTGAAATGACTCAGCCATCTCGTTAAGAGATGTGCGGCATTTCATGGCTACCTTGGAGGTTGTCGACTGTTTTGTGAGGGATTTTATCGCCGCTTGGCTATCAGTGAAAATGTAGATATCATTTCCGGATATCGCATCACACTGTATCAGTGTCGCGGCTTTTATTATTGCCATCAGTTCAGCCTGAAAGACACTACAGTAGTCGGGGAGCCGAAAACTGAAGGAGATCCCCAGATGTTCAGAATATACACCTCCGCCTACCCTGCCCTCGAGCTTTGAGCCATCTGTGTAAACATGGATGGACTCGCCCTGTCTCACGTCGTCCCGTTCCCACTCTTCCCTTGAGGGTAGGAGGGTCGTAAACGATGTAATGGCAAGTATAGGCGGGAGTGCATAGTCCACCAGTTCGGGAAGCCCCAGAGTGCCAGCCAGGATTTTACCGTGGCCATAATCCGTGTTTGACCACTTGTTTAGAGTGTTCAGCCTTATTGCCGCACTGCGTGCGTTATATATTGCCTGCAGATCTACCGGAAGGAGGTTTAGTGTCGCATATAATGCTTTCGATGGTGTGGTTGACATGGCACCGGTTATCAGAACAGATGCTAGTCTTTGCACCTTGTCAAGTTTCTTTATGTTCACACCCTTCTGAAGGGCATTCCACCATATTACTATACCGTAGTAGAGAATTGGCCTAACCACTGCTGTGTAGAGCCAATGTATCATTCTGGGTTCCAATCCCCATTTCTTCCCAATGAGCCTTCCGCAGGAGTACATTGCGGTCATAGCTTTCCGTGCTCTGTCTGCGACTGTGAGCCCCCAATTTAGCTTCCTATCTAGTATAAGTCCTAGATACTTTGCTCTTTCTATTACTCTAAGTGGTTTCCCTCCTAGGAATATTTGTTGAAGAGTAGGTGTTTTGTGTTTCCTACTAAAAAGTATCAGATCCGTTTTTTCCGGATTTACCTCTAGTCCTCGGCTTTTACACCAAAGTGATAGTCTGTTGAGAGATCTTTGTTGGAGGTCACATAATGTTGGAAGGTGTTTCCCCGAGATTGCTATTACAATATCATCGGCATATGATATTATTTTACCTCCAATTTTTTCCAGTTCTTGTAGAAGATTGTTGACAGTTACGTTCCACAGAAGTGGAGAAATTACCCCACCTTGGGGTGTACCCCTGATCGGAAATTTTTTAACAAATGTGTCACCCAAATTTGCGTTTATCGTTCGCCCAGTTAGCATTCGTTCTATAAACGAGACTATTGCATTGCTTACTCCCATTTCCGTTAGCGAAGTGGTAATTGCTTCCGGATATATGTTATTGAAGGCACCCTCGATGTCTAGAAAGGCAGCGAGGGTAAATTCTTTGTAGTGAAGTGATTTCTCGACTGTGTGAACTAGCTCATGGAGCGCTGTTTCCACTGATTTGCCTTTGCTGTATGCATGCTGGGAAGGTGATAGTTTGTCGCTAATCCTTCCTTTGATATGCACATCTAGCAACCGCTCTAAAGATTTTAACAAAAAGGATGATAGGCTAATTGGCCTGAAGTCCTTCGGTTTCGTATGTGTGGTTTTCCCTCCTTTAGGAATGAATACCACTTTTACTTCTGCCCATTTCTTGGGGATATAGTTAAGACGTATCGCTGCCTCAAAAGTGTAGGTGCAATCATGTCTTTTGTGTGTTGCAAGTCAGCGGGAATGATACCATCAGGTCCCGGTGATTTGTAAGGTTTGAAACTGCCAATGGCAAGTTTTATGTTGTCCTCCGTTATGAAATCTGTTGGGGGGTTCTCGTAGTGAACTATAGGGTGGGTTCTACTATCTTCGTTGCAGAGACAACCTGGAAAGTGGGTCTGCATTAGTAATTCTAGTGTTTCTTCACTGCTGGTTGTCCAGTTGCCATTCTCTCTTATGAGGTAGCTAGGGTTACTGGGACTTGTTGATACTACTTTCCGGAGTCTACTGGTCTCCGAAACGCTTTCTATCTTTTGACAGAAGTCTCTCCAAGACGCCGTTTTTGCTGCCCTTATGGCATACTTAAATCTACGCTGGCATTCTTTGTATCTGTCCCACGAGTTGGTTCTCCTCGCTTCGTTATACATAGTTCTGCATTCCCTTCTGAGGTTTGCTATATCAGTGGACCACCATGGCGGCTTCGGTTTTCCTCTTCTTGTTCTCTGAGGACATGCTGCTTTCGCAGCTTGCTGAAATGCTGAAGTCAGCCCATCAACCACTGAGTCGAGCTGTGGCTCGGAGTTAATTGTGTATGTCGCTGCTGGGAGATTGCTGGATAACGTGGATTCAAACATCCCCCAGTGTGTGCGTCTGCGGTTTATAACCGGCTTGAACTGCTTAGTTGGCAATGAAATGGTGTACGTTAAGTACCTATGATCTGAAAAGGAGTTGTCTGTAGACACTCTCCAGTCCTTTAAAATTTGGGACCCTCGTTCATTGACACACGTGATGTCTAGAACTTCACTTCTCGTAGTTGTTACAAAAGTAGGGGTATCCCCTATGTTACTAATGTAAAGATTGTTACACATAATGAATTCAAAGATGTACTCACCACGTATGTTTGTGTCTGAACTGCCCCAGACATGATGATGTGCATTAGCATCCGCTCCCAGTATGAATGGGGTGCCACATCTCGATGCTTCATGAACTGCGTCTCTTATGAGTTGTGATGGAGGTGGTTGCTCCGCGTCGTGTGCCATATAAGATGACGCAAGCCATATCGTCCTTCCGCAGGACTCCACTGCCGTGATTACGTTATCCGCATCGCTAAATTGTATTAGTAAATATATATTAATACATTTCTTTGCTAGTATGCACGACCTGGGTTTACCTTTGTCAGTGACATAGACCAATTTGTACTCTCTGCTGCTCAAACCGCAAACCCGATCTTTTACTACCCATGGTTCTTGGATGAGCACGATGTCCTCTTCTCTTTCTGCGAGACGGAGGATGAGTGCGGCTGAGGCCGCCTTACTGTGGTGAAGATTGATTTGTACAATCTTCACCATCGCTATTATAGGTTATTGAAGGGCAGCCAACCACGGTTTGGTCTGCGTTCTCTTCATCGGATATAGGGGGAGAGACTCCTCATCCTCCATAGCAGAGAGATCGGAGTATTCCCCTCCATGTCCTCTAAGGTAACCCTTTCGAAGAGTTCGCCTACCATACCGGAGTTGGAAGCCACCTCATCGTTGTCTGTGACAACCTCGTTTGCTTCCGCAGATGAAGCTATATTTTCTGCGGGGGTGCTCTTGCTAGCTACATCCTGTCTGTAGACATGGAGAGTCAGCATTTGGAAGCCGTAATTGATCTTCCATTTCCTGTTGGCAAGTGGGTCCAAAGATTCCTCATTGAGGATTATCACGGCCAGTCTCCTCTTGCCGTCCACTTCGCCGATCTTTGCTACCTTCCAGTCGCTGGTAGGTAGCTCAGGGTTGCCTAGTTTAATATTTTCCAGGACTTCCTCTGGATCCGAATGGAAGTCTGGTATCCAGGCTCTAGATCTTGGCCGGTTGGGAATGTCTTCTCGGCGGACCACATCAAGGCGGGCTCCCGGCCAAGGTTCCCCTATGCGATTAATCGCTAGGGTGTAAAGGTCCACGGAACGTTGTTCAGCGCACCTTATTAATTTGACGCGGGATTGAAACCATCCCGCATCCGAGCAGCTGGGTGGGGGTCCTGGATTTTCTTTCAGGATGTCCCTATACACCTTCCAGAGACTCCTATTGATTAAGTCCCAGTTTGCTTGAGAGATCGCACCATCATGGGAACTGCGATCAATCACTGCCCGTACATGGCTTCCTTTCGCTACTTCCGCGAAAGACCTCTTCGGAGTGACTTTGGTAATTTGAGTGGCGGACACCTTAGTACGTTTGGCTTCAGCCGATGTCCCTTCACTCGATCTCTTCCGCTTGCCTTGTGCGGAGTCCATTTTGGCCTTCTCCCGGTGTTCGGTAATGAAGGCTTCAGCCCACGCCTTGGAGTCTGACTGTTCTTCCGTCAGATCCTCTTCTCTGGTGTCCTTCAGTCTCTCCAGGATTCTGAAGGCCGATCGCCTGGTACGATAGTACCTTTCTGACGCACTTATTTGCTTCCGGGGGTGGGTACTACCCGGGGCAGTGATAGTGCCAGAAGGGCAGCCATCGGAGGCCATTGGCTTAGCCATGTGGTCCGATGCTGCCGACGTTGAAGGGGGTGTTTCTCCTTTCGGAGTTCCCGTGCCACCTGGAGTGACAGGGACAGCAAGGTCTGCTTGTCTTTTGACAGGGCAGCTCTTGCTTCCCAACGATTTTGTTGCGAGGGGGGGTCTATTGCTGGCACCAGACGTTGATGGAGTGTCATCCTCAACTTGTCTTAGGACAGGGTTGGGATTGTTGCCAGTGAAAGGTTTCGCTGCCGTAGAGGCAGTCCCTGAAGGGACGGAGCGGGAGTTAGGCCCTGGCTTGGCCACAGGCTTCACTCCGCTTACATTAGTGGTCTTCCTTATTGAAAGACCTGACCTTCCTGAGGGATTTGGTCTTGATTTGTGGGTGCCTTGGTTGTCCGAGGCTAGGTTTTTTTTTAGAGTTCATTTTAATTTCATAATCGTCCGCACTGCTCGACGTGGCGAGCGTGGCGGACTAGGATTTTTTAGGGGGGAGAGGGGAAATGTCGACCATGGCAGTCCCCTCTACCATGGCAAGGTCATTCTACCTCCTGAGGTGACCCAGTTTCAGAAGGGCGCCGTTAAAATACAGCCGGATACCCCTGGCTGCAAACCATCCATTGGGCACGGTGACGCGTAACACCCTGGATTAGGGGGGTGCAGGAGGGGAGATGATAGGATACCAGGTTAGGGATAGCAGTGGGGAGATCGTCGGTGCGGTACTCTCCGCATGGTGATTGACTGTCCTCCGCCGTTTTCCGGATGGTTGGCCAGCCAATACCCATGTGGAGCTTCCCTCTTAGTTCGTGGTGGGTTAACCCTCATGATATGGGGGCTAAACCAGCACTTAAGCCTCATCCCCGCGGCAAGGAGACCAACAT